>JZKD02S1679850.1:333378-376843 GCA_000966675.3 Picea glauca | reverse complement strand
TTAAACTACTACTGACACAAATAGAGTTCAAAATTCTGGCCCCTAATAGAGTTCATTACAACTATGTAGAGTGTAGATCATGATAACCTTAAACAAAACATAGCCAAAAGGTGGCCATGCACAAAACAAGATAGAACAAAGCCAAGAGGTGGCCATGCACAAAAAAAAACAAAGCCAAAAGGTGGTCATGCACAAAACAGAGCATCACAGACGTCACCGATATGGGATGTAGTGTGGCCACGTGGCCACGAAGAAGGTGTTGAATGTCGGGTCCCCGGGGGGAGGCGACTCCTCCTCAACTGGTGTCTCATCTAGTTGCATGGCGTCCTCCAGCTATGGTGACACATTCTTCTCCTTCTGTCCATCCTCCTTCTGGACCTTTTCCTTTTGGACCTCCTCTAGCCAATATGGAAGCCCTTGCTCATCGTTGTATGGCTCGGTGTGGACCAAAGCTACCTGTGGTGCCAACACTGTTGTCGAATTTGTCACTGCATGGGATGTTGCTGCTTGAGCTACCTCTGCTGGGAAGTGGGGATCACCCTGCATTGCGGAGAGCAGTTGTAGGAGATCAGAGGATTTTTCCTCCATGATCTTTAGGCAGAACCGGAGGCCATCCATATCTACCATAAGTAAAAAAACAGGGCTTGTAATAGTGCGAGACCTGATTGCCATTCACAATATGGGTCTAGGTTGGAGTTGACTCGAGAGTGGGGTGGTTGGCATGAGTTTTGACTAGCCTATAACGACTATGAGGCTGAACATTTGGGAGGAACCAAAGGGCCTGGGAGTGAAGGAGAGGCCGAATTGCCTAAAGGTCTCGAGTTATAATCCAATGAGGTCGTTGAGCAGTCCAACCCCTCCATTATGTTGGAGAGGGACGCAGAGAGGGGTAGGAGAGGAGTAGGGATTTGGGTCGACTGCACCAGGGAGGATGAAAAGGTGGCCGACGGGGAGGAGGATGGGAGGGATGGGTGCAGGCAGGGGACAGGGGACCAAGAGGGGTCGATTTGGGTGCCAATCCAACCTACGTTTAGACTTCCCTTAGAGCTGGGGCATCTCTGAGAAATAGAGGGATTGAAAGTGAGCCAGGAACGGACCAAGAAAAAACAAAAGTAGAGACAGGAAAAGTTGGGTAGGAGGCCGAGTGTTGAGAAAGACAACCCGGAAGGAATGAGCCATCCGGAGCTGCTGAAGCCATTCAAATAGGCTAGGGAGCTGGCAAAGTGCCATAAATAACTACATGAGTAGGTTAAATTTTAAGGGAAGGTGGCAGTCCTTCGAGAGCAAGAGAAGATAGAGAAGGGTGCACTGAGAGTAATGGCACCTTGCTTCGAATGAGATGAACTTAATGGCAAGGGGCAGGTGGGAGGGAGTGGCATGTGGTTGTCACATGGCTGGTGGCATGGGGGATCTCTCTTGGCTGCTCCTCTTGACACATGTACTCCACTGGCACCCCATCCCAGGGGTTGTCAATGGTTAGAGATTTTTTCTGGAATCTACGAAAGATGGGGTGCCTATGATGGGTAGGGGCCTGACAAAGAATATTTGGTCCCTTTGTTTCTACCCCAATATTGGCTAGATCGTCTGCAATCTGGTTGGCCTTTCTTCTGACATGAGAAGGGATGATAGATTGACCCTGTCGGAGGAGGGTTGCGATTGTTCTGAGACCATGAGTGAGGTGCCAACAGGGCGAGAACTGCTCTAAGTCAGCTATGTTCAAGATTTTCTAGAAGAGATTGAGGATGATTTGAGAGTCTCATTCCACTATAAGGTTGTTGAAGTGGTTCTTTAAGGCCAACTGAAGTCTCATGGTTATCCCCCAGAGTTCCAACGCATTGTTGGTAGTATGTCCTAAATTTCTTGTTGTAAGGAAGAGAATGCTTCCCTGCTAATTGCAGATCACTTCCCCGAACCTCGCAACTCATGGGTTTCCTTTGGAGGGACCATCAAAATTGATCTTGAAGAAATCTGCAGGGGGTGGGGACCAATGGGAAGGGTTGTTCCCTTGAGAAGAAGGGTGAGGAGGGGGTACCAGAATTTGGGTGTTGTTGAGTTTCCAGTTACTCATGATGCTCTTCTCCTGGGTTGGGCAGATCAAGTTTTCCTCCTACCAAGGAAACATGTTGATTGTTTCAATTATATTCAGGGAAATTTGGATCCAAGTATGGTGCCAATCCTTCTGGATCTTTCTGAATATTCTTTTATTTTTTTATTTCGAAAGTTGCCAGAGGATGAAGCCAGGGAGAAATTACCAAATGCGGTTCAGAACTGTTGAATGAAAGGCTTCTCCTCTCCACGCTTTAATGGTGTTGCTAATGTTTTCCCTTTGGCGATCTTAGGTGTGCATTATGGTTGTGCAGTGGTCGCAGACTTTGGCGCTGTAATAGCAGGTGGTTAGAAGGCGATTCATGGTTTTTGCCTATGCCAGGCAGAGGTGACAGATAGAGGGTCCTATAAATCCCCTTTTAGTAAGATTCTCCTAGGTCAAGATACTGCCATGTCCCACCATCTAAAGGAAAGTGCTTATTTTAGGCCAATGTTTTAGGGACTAGATTTTGTGCCAGATTTCCTTCAGGGAGTGAGGATTGGGATTGTCTTTTAGGACATAGGCCTATTGGATGTTGAAAGTTCCTTTTGGAGAGCTTCCCCATCTAAGGATGTCCTCTCCTTGCATAATAGGAATTTTTCAATCGTTGGACATTTTGTGCCAAGGTTGGAGATTCACCTGTGCTTCGACGTGAAAGTCTTCTCTATCGGTTTTCCAACATCTCCACATGGTTCTTATGTAGTTGTCCTTCCAAAATTATGCCACTCTGGTCATTCCTACATGTGTTGTAGGGGGGAAGAAGGTATCCGTGCAATCCTCCTATGCTAAAACTGGTATTTGTTGCCAGGAATCATTCCAGAAGAGGGTTGTTTGACCATTTCGTATTTCCGAGAAGGCATGGTTGGCGATCAAGTGGTGATTCTGCCTGGATGATTTCCAAATCAAGGAGCTTGGGGTGTCTTCATTCCAGTGAATGAGGTTCCTTTCTATTGTATTGGGTGTATATTTACGATGCCAGAGCCTCCTCAAAGGTCTTGAGGTATTTTCAACCATCTCCACCGGATCTTGGCGCTAAGTACTTTGTTCAGAATAGAGGGATCTTTGATTCCTAGGCCTCCTTGTATCTTAGGTAGACAAAGCTTCTACCAACTGATGAGAGAGAGTTGCTTCCCTGTTTTGAGTCCCTTCCAGACAAAGTTTCTTTGCAAGGCTTTGATGGCACTTAGGATGTTGTTAGGGTTTGTGAGAGTCGGGAAGTTATACACTGATAGAACTTGTAGAACTGATTTGAGGAGGATGAGACAACTAGGGAAGTTGAGAGCACAATAGGTCCAAGAGGAGAGTCGTTTCGCAAAGGAAGTAAGGAGACCTTCCCAGGAGCTATTCCAGAGGGATTTGTCAAGGAGGGGAATGCCAATATATTTTGATGGAAGGGAGCTTCATGTGAAACCCAGAATGTTTGAAATGTGGAGTTGAATCGACAGAGGAGTATTAAAAAAGAATACCTGGGACTTGTCCTTGTTTATGCCCATCCCTGAGGCTTCAAAAAAGGTATTGATGATTGAGAGATTGGTAAGGGCCTCTTGGAATTTTGGGGAGCCCATCATTGGAGTGTCATCCACAAATTGGTTGTGAGAAATTAGGGGGTTGATACCATGCACAGTAAGCCCTTTCAACGTTCTATTTTCCACCGCAACCTTAATTGAGCGGCCCATTCTTTCTGCTAGAATGATGAAAAGGAAAGGAGAGAGGGGGTCCCCTTATCAGATTCCTTTGGTGGTGGTGAAGGGTGAGAAGGAACGTTGAGAAGAAATCCATGGAGGTGAGGTTCAGAATCCAAGCAACCTAGGAGGGGTCAAAACGAAAGGCGAGGAGCATAGCTCACATATAGTCCCAACTTAACTTATCAAAATCTTTGGAAATTTCCAGTTCAAGAGAATACCTAGAGTTTGGGTCTTCTGAAGAGAGTGTATGACCTCATGGGAGAGGATGATGTTGTCCAATATTCGTCTTCCTTCCATATACCCTGATTGTTTTAATGAGATGATGAAAGGTAGGAGGGGCTTAAGTCATCTAGCAATCACTTTGGTTAGGAGAGTGTAGATGACGTTGCTAAGGGATATCAATCGAAACTTCTTAGGATGCTTCACTTGCTCTTCCTTAGGGATGAGATTAAGGAGAGTAGCATTAAGGGATGGAAGGACCTGTCCAGAGATTCTGGAGTCTTCAATGATTTCCCAAACTTCCTCTCTGAGCATGGGACAACAATGATGAAAGAAATCATGACTGAAGACATCAGGTCCTGGGGAATTTTCTTGGGGGTGTCTTGAAGAGCCTGATCCACTTCCTTGAGTGTGATAGTTTGAAGTAAAGCCACATTTTGATCCTCGGAAATTAAGGAGGGTATGTTCTATGTGATCTATGCTATAGCTTGAGATTTGTCCCTCTAGGGCTCCATTAGGAGGTTTTGATAATAATTAACTAGCTCTTCTTCTAGATCCTCATGGGTGTGTCTAGTTTTCCCATCCTCCGATGTAAGTTGAGTGATATGATTGGCATGCCTTCTTAGGATGGTTGACCTATGGAAGAACTTGGTGTTTTAGTCTCCCTTTTTGAGCCATTAGATGCTAGATTTTTTCCTCCACAAGATTTCTTCTTGAACTTTTCTTTCCTCCAACTTTTGTCTGAGTGTTTCTTCCTTCTATTTGAGGGGCTCAGTTAAGCCCGTATTTGGGATTTGACCTTGAACATTTATCATTTGTTCCATTATCTTCCTTTTGGCTTCAAATATGTTGCCAAAAGTTTGTTTGTTATAGGTTTTGAGTTTCTTCTTGAAGTTCTTGAGTTTCTGCTGAAGACAATACATCTTGGAACCAGTGAAAATCACAGCTTCCTCCCACCAAATGTGAGCATTCTGCTAGAAGTCAAGGTGATTTATCTAGAACTGATCCAATCTGAAGGGTTTGTGTCTTAGGTTGTCGGGACATCCAACTAGAGTTTTGTAGGCCAATGATCATATCCGTGGAAATCCAAGATCCTGGATTCCAGAGCTGTGCCTTCCAACATGAGCGAGTATGAAAGGAGGAAATGATCCAATATGTAGTCTATTTGGTGAGATCATGTTCTTTGGTTTGTCCAAGTGAAGGTGTCGTTGGTGTTGTCTGGATATACAAGGCCAAGGTTGTCGATTTGGTGTTGAAATTTGACTGAATCCCCTTCAAGCCGTCGAGTGCCTCCTATTTTTTCATCTAGGTTACAGATCATGTTGAAGTCGCCTCCCAGGATCCATCTGTTCCCTGCTATTATAGTGGATTGATGTTCCAGGATGAAAAGGAAGGCATGTTTGTCCCTTGAGTTGGTTGGTCCATAAACATTAGTTAGGTAACCTGGCTTGTTGGAGCCAATGAGTCCGTAGGCCATTGTAATGGACCGTTTGGTTGTAAAGAAGTTGTCTAGAGTGATCAAGCACACATTCCAGAAGAGAGATAACCCCCTTGTTGTGCCCATGGTCGTTGTGCAGGTGCCTCGCCCCTGCTTCTAGCAATTGGGAATTATCTTTTCCATCTCTTCTATGTCACATTTTGTTTCCTAAAGTAGAAGTATATTTGGTTTTTCCGCGATGAGCATATCTCATAGTAGTATTTGTTTGCTACGACCCTTGAGTCCCCTTATATTCTAGGATATGATCTTCATGAAGAAGGGTGGGGGGGAAGAGGTGGGAAAATATCATATATTAGATGTATCTGACCTGATTTCACCATGAAGTGTTGTATCTCCTGGATGAGC
This sequence comes from Picea glauca, assembly GCA_000966675.3. Lineage (NCBI taxonomy): Eukaryota > Viridiplantae > Streptophyta > Pinopsida > Pinales > Pinaceae > Picea > Picea glauca. Next base: position 371,010 of record JZKD02S1679850.1, on the reverse strand, counting down.
TTGTTGGTGGATTTTTTCCCTCGTTTATTTTCATCTTTCTGAGGTTTCTGTTGTTCTTTCGACATATTTTCGTGGATTCCTAGGGTTGTATTAGATCTGGAGGTGGATTCTGCTGATGAGTTGAGGAAAATTTTGTGCACTTTTCTCATCTAATCAGGTGGGATGGTGAAGAGTTTATGATGTCTGTAGGCATGCTCCAGGTGCTCCAGGTCTACTCTGGCTAGATCTTGCTCATCCAGTTCCATATCCACATCTCCATCTTCTGCCTCTATGGGTTCCAAAGCTATGATCATAGAGCTGGTTATGGCGATAGGTTGGGAGGGCACTTGATTTTTTTGTGTTACCCCTTTTGTAGGGATAGGGGGTGTTTTCTCTGGGGGTGGGGATTGCGATGCTTCCAAGCCTACTGGATGTTGCAATAGTATCTTGTATTGGTTGCTCATGGTTGGTTCTTTGACGGTTTGGGCTACTAGCCACTTTCCTCCTTGTCTTCTCTTTCCTATTGCTGGTATGAATCCCTCTTTGTCTTTGTTTTCTTCTTGGTTTCCCTCCTTGTTGGGTGTGTTGAGAGGATAGTCCCTGAAGAGGTGCCCGTTTTGATGGAATTTTCTGCATCTGAACAGAATGTGTTCATAATCAATGATTTTCATCCAATCCTCATCATGGTACTCTGGAATGATAGATCCTGGTAAAGACTTTGCAATGTTCAGATAGACACATATTTTTGCATAGGAGGTATACCTTTGTTTCTTGGTGGATTCTGAGGATTTGACATACACTCCTATTGTGTTTCCTATGCCCACCAAGACCTCTTCCATCCAGAACTCTTGCGAATAGGAGTATAAACTCAGCCAAGCTGGAGCATGGGCTAAGTCCTCCGGTTCAGGTATGAATTGTTCCATCCAAAATCTCAGAAAAAGACTCGTTGAGTTGAAGAAACATGGTCCACCATCAAAGATCCCATTTCAATCATCTAGGTTATGTAAGATTATGGTAAAGAAACCCTTGGAGCCCAACTGTAGATTGAAGTGCCCTTTGGGATTCCACCATTTATATATCCATTTTACCAGTTCCTTTTCTGATGGCCAAAGTCCTAAATTTTTTCCGATTAGGGTGTAGTATCTCATGTATTTCTTCTGTTCCTCAATCCGGGGTGTGTTGACAATGTATTTTGGGGCTTGCGGTTATTGTGGGATGCATTTCCCTAGTACCCAAGGTCGATTCATGCTTGCAGATGGTGTGGCAGGTATGTATTTCCTTGAATCTATGTCCATATCTCGATCTTTGAAATTCCCTTCAGAAATGAGCTGTGAATGAAGGTCTTGGGGGGGTTCAAAAGTTGGGTGCTTGGATTTGCCTTCATTTCTTCCTTGGGATGTTGCGGCATTGTAGGAAGGGCCTCTTGGCCCTCCATCACTTGGGAGAATTATTCCCCTGTAGGGTGGCAAGGTGCACCAGAGCAGAAGTTACCCTAACCCTAGACGCTAAGAGGTCAAAATTTGTAAACTTTTTCTTATATATATATATATATATATATATATATATATATATATATATTTTATTTTTTATAAATTATATTAATGTATATAAAGTTAGGGTTAATGTATAAAGTGATATTGAAAAAGTATACATAGACTATAAATAAATAGATAGTGAATATATATTTAAGGATAGTAAATAGGTTTTAACTCAAAATGATTACCAAAATAATTTAATGTTAAGCTTTTTTTTTTCTATAATCCAGAGTCTTTGTATTACTGATAGGGAAAAATTATACAAAAAAAATTGTTGTTGGTCTACCTACTGGGAATCCAGACCAACAGTAAACCATGACATTCTCATTCAGTAACTGTTAGATATGTCTAATATTTATAACTGATAAAATAAAATAGGAATAACAACTAGTTCCTCTGTGAGTACTTATTTCCTTATTTAATCTACTAAGTAGAGGCGGTGAACCCAAACGTCACTCGTAATTTAACAAAAACCACAGAAGGAACAACATAAAATGTAGGTAATGTTTCGGCTTATTGCAACTGGGACTTGGGGCTGAGCATAGTCCATATTGGAAAAATCCATGTCGACCATATTTTCAGTGATCAAGTTCAGGTTGTGGTCGAACAACTTGATCTGGAGTTGCACGTCATCAATATGTAGGAGGAATTATTGGCGGGCTTTATGGTCCACCAACAAAAATATTCCCATTAGAGTTTTCAAGTGCTAATATATGTCCATTGTTTTCAGTTAGTACGAGGACCAGCCACAGAAAGAACCAGTGTTAGGAACTGATGAGATGGTCTCCTCCTTCATCTCATCATCCAATATGAACTTTTGTAGAAAATGAAAATTAGCTTCATCCATATCCATTTCTGACTAAATTTGCAGAGGGGTGACTGAGTGATAGGTCTCTGCAGAATTTCCACCTGCATGCACCAATCGAAATGCCAACTGGGTTCTGGGTCTGTGAGAAGTGCCCCCCTGGCCATGTCAAGATGAGCTTCCCTGAGCCATGTCAAAGGAGTTGGAGAAACAGAGCGCAAGATGAAGGAGCGAGAAGGGAAAGGAATTTCCCACCGTAGAGTGTCGTAGGGAAGTTGTGGAGGGATAGGAGAGACAAACAATAATGTGGCTAGAAGGGGATGAAGATAACATATCCATCCAGCACCAGGGCCCATAAATGGAGAATGATCTCATGATTTGCATAGATATGGGCCATATCGGCCATCGAACTCATTTTCTTCACTACCTTCTCAAAACACATGTGAAGGAAAGGGGAATCAAGATGGTAAGGAGTGTGTAGAGTCATGGCCTGAATATGAGAACATGGATGCTCAAGTGCGAGGGAGAGACAACGACATAGGGTAATAAATGTCATGAGGAGGCAAGGTGGATGATGGAGGATGCTAACAGGTGTCCACGGATCTGGAGGTCAGGTGTGTAGGGGTTTTGGGGACCCACCGATGCTTGGATTGCATCCCTGACACCCCATACGGGGGATGCTAAGTATTTACCATAGAAGGGGAGTGTATTTATATTATAGTATGAATTATTTATATATGTAAATATATAAGTATAATGTGTATTAAAATGGAATATAAATAGACAAAATATGCATAGTCTGATTATTGGATAAAAGTATTTAAGTATTTAATGAAATGATGTAAAAGAGAGTATATAATTTAAAAAAATAATAATTAGTGAATTACACTTTTACGATAAAAATAGTTAAGTATTAAACGAAGTGATGTAAAAGAAGGCATATAATTTTAAAGTATAATTAGCAAGTTACACTTGTAAAGTGTATATCAAGTAATAAAATAAATTGTAATTAAAAAAGATAATATACATTATAAATCATTAGTTATTAACAAAATACTAATGGACAATAGTTTAAGTAACGTATTTAAAAATATTGTGAGTAAAGTTATACATGGTAAAATAGTAAATTTAATAAAGGTAAACATAATGATAGTGTAATAGTAAGAGGCATGTAATGATAGTGTAAGAGTAAGAGGCATGTAATGATACTGTAATATATATAATAAGAGATTGGATATTATAATAAATATTATCCACAATTTTGGTCGTGATGATGTTATGATGATGGAAAATCAAGCTCTTCACTAAAAACACATTCCTGAGAAAAGTTACCTTTGTCTGCTTCCAAAAATCATATTTTTAAAGGAGGTTCGCAAGCTACTTATATATTTGCCTGCGAGAATGCCTGATTCTCGCAGGCTGCATTAAGCTAGGGTGCGAGGGGTTCGCACTATACCTAACTGTCAGGGTGCGAACATTTTCTAAAGGAAGAAAAAGATGAAGTTCTCGAGCCTTCTAGAAGGGAATATTCCAGAAGGATGATTTGGCATTCGAATGGTTATCTAAGTACTGGCTTTCCTGATATCTTGGGATCATTTCCTATCCAAGTAACTAATCCATTCTCTCTTATAAATTGAGAGGAATTCTCATGGAAAGGGTTAAGCAACAAGGTAGTAAGAGATTTAGTGGAGAATTAGTGCAATATTGTATGAAGGAATGATGCTACAACAATTAGAGACACCAGCAAGGTTATCAAAAGTGGTTGATTTTCTTCATGCATGAGAAAGTGTGTGTGTCAGAGCTAGGAGCCATCGAAAGGAGATCTACAACATCAAGGCTCAGGTTGTAAGTTTCACTTTCTATCAATTTAATACAGTAATATGTCCCTTTCCCATAAAGATCATGTCACTTTATTACATAACTCCTTGATCATATGTATAGATTAGCTGTTGAATATATTATCTTCACTTCGATTGGTTTGTAATGTTGTGTTCTTGATGGTGCAAGAGAATTGGAGAGAAATTGGTACAACAGAGACCCAAGGAAGCATTCATAAGGTATGTAAATGATCCTTGCCTCCTGGTTCATTCAATAGTATAAATCTAGGGAAAGAGTATTATTCTGTCCTGCTTTGTTCTAAATCCAGGTGGATCTAGGGAGATCGGTTTGTGTCCACACTTACGGATTAATCCTGAAACAAAATTAGCGACTCCACTGGGGACTTATCCCATTTTTTGGTGGTTTTTTGTATTTTTCTGTGGCCATTTTCTCTGGTTCCATTTTTCTCTTGTTTTATCAGTCTCTGAGTCCTCAGGATATCCTGAGAGACCTTCTAGGTCTATAAGCCTCTATCACTTTTGCTTTGATTTTCAAATTTTTTATCATCTTCAGGAGTTCTCGCACTGTGTCTAACTACAGCCTGTGAGAACCAGTCAGGTTCGCACCCTGCATATAGGGTCCAGTGCGAACACCTCGCACCTTTCTATAAGGTTGACTGCGAGAATCCTATCTTCTCGCACTGTGTTACAATGCTTGCCTGCGAGCAAGATTTTTGAAAATTTTGAATATAAGTTTTGACTGCTCAGATCAGTTGATTCACCTCTGATTGGATTATTGGATCATTGATTGATACTTCTCTTGCTTTAGTTTGCATGCTTGAACTGTTTTAGGGTTTCAAGGTGTTTCTTGCCCTTTGTAGCTTGACTTTCATTTCTTGGCTCTTATTGGAAATTCATTCTCTCTGACTTCTGGAGTTGAGTGTATCTGGTTGACTGAGAACCAGTGATTGGTTGAGAGTCAAGTGGTCGGTGTTTCTCATTTGCTTGTTGGTTCGAAAGAAAATTTTTGTTTGCATTGAGAAGACTCATTGGTTTGCTTTTTGTTTTGTTTTTTATTTCATTGAAAGAAGTAATTGGGTTGTCATTGATTGATTCTTTAAGATTTGGTTTTATGATTTCTCATTGACATAGTTGGAATTATTTTTGGAAAGTGAATAATAATTTTTTCTTTCAAAAACATTGTTTTCGCCTTTTAGAAAACATTGAAAAATCAAATTTTAGAGTTTGTTGAAGTATTTGGAAAAGACACATAGAAATTGTCATTTGATAAATGGTTGTTTGCTTTGACATCTGAAAGGAAATTGTGCATTGCATGATAGTATTGAGTTGATTTGAAAAATTTCCTCTCTCTCCCATAACTAGGATTCATGGAATGAAAAGAGTCATATTTCATTATTATCCTTGCTTTACTTGGGTCAGAGTCATACAACATGAGTTTTACTTCCGTTACCTTTGAGTAAACAACAGCTGTTAGAAACAATGCGTAATCTTAAAATCTATATAGTAAACTCTTTTATAGGGCTCTTTTACACCAACATTTAGCTAGGCTAGTGCTTTTGAGTAGGAAGAGAGATGCACTCTCCAAAAGCTCATAAAATCACAATAGCATCTTGAGTTAGGGAGTGTTAAATTCCATTTGCAACATACTGTCCTGGGACGCCCTTCTAACATAAGGGTCAAGCACTAGGTTGCATTGGTGTTGGCAGAGTTACTAACCCTGCTTTGTTGACATCAGTGTAGACATTGCACGTATTATGGGGATCGCTATGAGGTATACCCACAATGATGAGTGGAATCCTTTGAGTTGATTTCGGGCTAGATACCCTACCCTTGCGAGTGGATCGGACTAACGACTATTCCCCCAGGTTGTACTGTTGTTTGTGGTGACCTTAGTGGCCTATCTCTCTAGGTTCTTACCCAAGGTGACTGTGAAGGGGAAAGTCTTTACGGTACCTGGAATTGACGTTGGCCAGACTCACTCGGGCTCCTTGGAGGGTATACCCACGATTATGTGTGGGAGCTTGCACCAGGGTGTAAATCCGTTAAGCAGGTCATCAACATAACTTTTCCACCCTAGCCCCGCCCCTTCTCGTCTCATTGTTGCGACATTGGATTTCATCACCAACTAGTGGCTTCGAAATTAGAAGGTATTGTTTGATTGGTGATTGCTTCCTAGATTTTCTTTGCTAGTGTGTGTTGTTTCTCGAAGTTCACCATAGGATTTTCTTAGTGGAGCTTGCTACTTGTTTACAATTTCTCCCCCACGACGTTCACGTAGGATGCAAGGTTTATCTCCAGAACATCCGGACGTTTCACAACCCTTACCTACGATGACACTTGAGGGTACCCCTGAAGGTTTCCCTCATCCAAGTGAAGTCCAAGATGTTTCTACACTGCCTCCACGGGTACAACACACTGATTCTCTAGAATATTTTCGAATTACCAATACTAGAGAGGACTATCGCATTCGTCGCGGTGAACGACCTTTTGTGCAATTAAATCCTTCCGAAGAAGCTGTTGTTACATCTTCTGAATCAACTGTTGGGCCTTCTTCTGGTGTAGTAGGCCAAGATCCTTTATGGTCGGGTGATTTCCGACGAGTCCTTTTCGGTACTGAGTCACCTCCGATTTACGAAATCAACCCTCCAGTATCTCCTGAGACTGAAACTACACCTGTAGCGACCACTTATCATTTTGTTCTTCCTCTCGAGATGGCCCATTTCACAAATACTACGAGTGTCCAAACCGGAATTCCTGCAGCTACCCTTGCTCCTATCAATACCCAGAGAATACCTGATGTTATCCCGACATTACCTCCTGGTTACCATGCGTTGAATGCTTTGTTGAATGCTTCTAATCCAACACCTCCGCAAACCCCAGCTGGCTCTCCAGGTATTCCCGCTTTTATTCCGACACTAGTCCGACCATTGCACCCAACTTGTAGATTCCCGTTGGTGGACAGGGTGGTACGGTTCCTTTTCCTTTTCCTTTTCCCAGACACAACACAGTTGGAATACAAATTTTGGGTGGAACTATACCTACTATAGGGGGACCAACCTCACCTTTTGGACAAAGCATACCTCCTGACTTGGCCCAGTATTGGAATCAACTTCTACGAAATTTTCCTCAAAGTGCTGGGGGGCAGAAAAATGTCCCTACTGTAGGCCAACCTTATCCGAGTATAACTAATCCTATTTGGGGTTCGGGTTAGACTACTCAACCTCAGGTTCCTACTCAAACTCAAGGTCATAATCCTTGGGGTTACTATCCTATCCATCCACCATCGAATCAGCCAAGGTCTTCCCTCTATGGGCAGACTGCATATGGTCCTACTGGTTTGCCGATAGGGCTTCCACCCCAAAGTCACCAGTACCCACAAGTGAATCGGCAATTGCCTTTTCTTGCTACCTTGGATTTGCCAGATTTGTTTAGGATTCTCAATGGTCATATCTGTCACTCTTCCCAATGGCCTGCTATTCCTGCTAAGCTTCCATCGGATATTCCAAAATTCGATGGCAAGGCGAGAGAGGACCCAAATAATCATGTCACGAATTTTCATTTATGGTGTTCGTCCAAATCGTTGATGGATGACTCCATTCGTCTACGTATTTTTCAAAGAACTCTTACTAGTGCTGCTGCGAAGTGGTATATTGAATTGCCACGAGGTTTATTTTCTGATTTCAACACCCTAGCTATGGATTTCCTCACACACTATCAGTTACCGATCCGTTACGATACTGGGACTGAGATATTGACTTCTTTCAAGCAAACTAAAGGCACTCATATTTCGGATCATATCCATGAGTGGCGAAGGAGAAGACATCTCATTAAACTTGAACTCATTGATCAACTACTGGCAGAATGGTTTACGAAATCCTTCGTGAACGAAATTGGTAAAGACATTGCTATGGGAGGTTTCATTACAAAGGAGCAGGCTATCAGTCGTACTCAATATATTAATCTCGTTTATTCGCAAAAGGGAACACTGTATAACCTGCTACCTGAACTACCTCGTCCCGGTACTTCCAGCACTTCAACTACTCCAGCTGCCTCGCATGCAGCTGATGGTGTGATTGGTACTACTCATACCTACTCACATTCTGTTTCAAGTAAAACCCCTAAATCCACATCTTCTAATGTTCAAAATGATCCATCTCCTGCTCCTCCCACTGGTAAAACTTCTGAAGTGAACGGTGTTCAATCTACGCCGACCAGTAAAAATAAATAAAAAAAAAGGGAGAGGCAAGAATAAGGAGAATAAAAATAATAATCAAAATGAGAAAAATAAAACCCCTCCTGTTGACGACTGGGATAAGCGCAAACCACGTTACCCTTGCCTTATTTGTGGTGACGATCACTACACAAAGGATTGTCCTAGACGTGCCGAAGTTAATAAGTTCCTTCAAGGAACGCCAAAACCCTCTACGCCAGTAGTCTTGTCCCATCCCTTCCCATCTCAGCAACATGCCTCCTTGGTCATCCACGACCAACCATCTACTTCTACGACATCATACGTTTTGATGTGCACAGGTGATTCTATGAAAGACAACATTGCACTTACCCCTAGAGATAAAGACTATACTCCATCTAAAGAGAAGGTTGACGATTTACCTCCTCCTTTGGTACAACCCTCTCCACCGACTCCACCCACCAACAGTCCTGTTCATATCGAACGACCAAACCTTGATACAGTTATACGACCACCCACGAAAGGTGTCGTTAAGAAATCATCATTCAATCCTCATGCTCGTGCTGCCCAGAACTATAGAATTGTCGAAGATCTGGCCCAAGCACCTTCAACGATGTATGCCCTTGAGGTCCTTTAGTCTTGTCCTATACAGCGAAGGGCTCTGTTGAAAGCGATAGGTGGAATTGATCCTACATATACGAATATCATAGTCTTTGACTTGGAAGATCATATTCCAAGGTTACCCCCACAGCTTGCGTTTCAGATACAAGTTGTTGTCACCGACAAGAGCATTTGTCGAACTATTATTGATGAGGGTGCCTCTATGTGTGTAATGTCTTTTACTTGTTGGAAAGCCATTGCCTCTCCTCCTTTAAATGAATCATAAAATACTTTGAGAGCCTTCAATGGCTCTGGTTTTAAGCCTTACGATGTTCTTCCATCATTGCCTATTACTCTCGAAGGTAAGACAGTCCAAGTGGAAGTGGAAGTTTTCAATGCTCCCCTGGATTATAATATTCTACTTGGTCGTAGTTGGGTAGATTCCATGCGTGCTATTGTGTCAACACTTTTCCGTGTTGTCCGTTTTCCTCATCAAGGAAAGGTTTTTACGGTTGATCAACTTGCCTTCTTTAATTCCGATACTCACACTGGTAACGTGTCGTTTATAGCTAAAACCCCACCGGGTTACGAGAATGTTGGAGTTGGTCTTTTAAAAGACTCTTCGTTAATGGGTACTTTCCCCATACCACCACCACCCGATATTCCATGCCCATCAATTGCTTCTATTAATATGATCTCTACTGTACCTCATGAACTTCCTGTGTCTACCGACCCTTGGATAGTCCCTGATCCTAGAGATCATACTTGTTTAGACGACGTCATGTCGTTAAGTCCGGTCGAGTCTGCTTATCATGTGATTCAATCGACAATACCTTCAACACACTCTGTTGATGAGTTGTCTCCTGATCGTTTTCGTGTCATCTTTCCCACTGACGAGATGATCATGTCCGTCATGGCCGACACACCTTGGGACGATGGGCATCATCATTCCATACTGTTTCTGGAACAACACACCCTCGAGAATTACCAACGGATTTCGACTTTGTTGACCATTGTTTTCATATCAACCATTCCCGGATCTACACGTGATATGTTTGTAGAAGGGAACCTCAGTAATATTTCTCCCACGATACCCATTGATATTTCAGTTAAACCTGGGATAGTTGAAAATGTTCATATTGGAGCTTCGTGTTCTCCTGAAGAAATTGTCACTTATACTTCATTGTTTAAAGAATTTCGCGATATCTTTGCCTGGAGTTATGAAGAGATGTTGGGTATCGACCCTGCTATTGTTGTTCATGAAATTAAGACATACCCCGGAGCTAAACCAGTCCGGCAATGCCTCCATCCTGTCCATCCACGTAAAGCGGCAACTATCAAGCTTGAGGTTGAAAAACTTCTCAAAGTCGGTTTTATTTATCCCGTGGCTCTGACAGAATGGGTTTCTAACCCTGTACCGATTGATAAGAAAGGTGGTAGTATTCGTGTTTGTGTTGATTATCGAGATATTAACAAAGCCTATCCCAAGGACAACTTTCCAACCCCTTTCGTTGACCAGATCATTGATGACTGTGACGGTAGTAAAATCTTTTCTCTCATGGATGGTTTTTCCGACTATAATCAAATTAACATTGCTCCTGAGGACCAACATAAAACTTCTTTTATTTGTCCTTGGGGTACTTTCGTCTATAGAAAACTTCCCTTCGGTCTTAAGAACGCAGGTGCAACATTTCAACATGCTATGTCTTATGCGTTTCACAATATAAAGCATATCGTTCAACCTTATTTGGACGACTTGCCAGCTCATTCTTTACATCGAGTCGATCACCCTAATCATCTCCGAGCAATTTTCGTTCGTTGTCGGTTCTATCGCATTTGCTTGAATCCTCATAAATGTGTCTTTTGCGTAGAGTCCGACCATCTCCTCGGTTTCATTGTTTCATGTCAAGGGATCCGAGTAGATCCTATTAAGGTTGAGGCGATTCTTAATCTCCCTCCTCCTTCTTCATTACGCCAGTTACAAAGTTTGCAGGGGAAAGCAAACTTTTTTCGTCGTTTCATCCCTAATTACGTCAAGATTACTCGTGGTTTTACACGTCTTCTAAAGAAAGGTTCAGAGTTTGTTTGGGATAAGGTTGCCGACAACGCTTTTGAAGCTTTGAAGCTATCCCTCATGAAAGCTCCACTTCTTTTCCCTCCTGATTATAGTCGAGATTACTTTCTTTATCTAGCTGCATCTGATTATACTATCGGCATGGTTCTCGTTCAGGAGGATGATGCACACGATGAATATGTTATATATTACTTGAGTCAAAGTCTCTCTCCCACTGAAATCAAGTACCAACATGTTGAAAAGCTAGCTCTGGCTGCTGTTCAAGCGGTTCAACGTTTTCGTCATTATATTCTCTCCAAGAAAACTATAGTGATTTCGCATTGTAACCCCATGCAACATATTTTGACACGTCAATTGCTGGGGGGAAAGTTCTCCAAGTGGATTTTCATTCTCCAAGAGTTCGACTTGGAATTCGATTGTGCCACGTCGAAGAAATCCTTGGTTTTTGCTGAGTTAATTTGTGATTTTCCCCACTCTGCCACGGAAATTGTAGCAGTCGATTGGTTGCCTGACAAATCACTTTTCCATATCAGTACTGACGATATTTGGTACGGAGATATCATTATATATCTCCAAACTCAAACTTTCCAGCCTGCTGTGTCTAGCACCGAACATCGTCGTATCCGTTATCAAGCACGTCAATATATTATCCTCAGGGATACTCTTTACTGTCGAGGCATTGACTCTGTCTTTCGGTGTTGTTTGACTTTTGACGAAGCTGAGAAATATTTGAATGACTTCCATTCGCGAGCATGTGGTGCTCATATGTCTGGGTATGCTACTGCCCAGAAAATCTTACATGCATGATATTTTTGGCCTTCCTTGTTCAATGAATGCATTACTACTCTTCATAAGTGTCATGCCTGCCAGACCTACAATCAAAAGATTCAGTTGCATCCTGCTCCCCTTCATCCTATGGTCTCAGTTGGTCCTTTTGCAAAATGGGGCATTGACTTCATGACATGTCACCCTCACTCGGCCGGGGGGCATGGTTATATTATTGTAGCTGTTGATTATTTTACAAAGTGGGCCAAGGCGATGCCGACCTTCGATAATACTGCAAAGACTGCAGCGTTATTTATTTTCAACCATGTCATCACTCATTTTGGTGTTCCTCAGACTATCTTTACCAATCACGGTAGACATTTAGGAATTATATGATGTCTGAACTTACGAAAAAGTTGGACCTTCGTCATGATAGCTCAACACCCTATTATCCGCAGGCTAATGGCCAGGTCGAAGCAATCAATAAGGTTCTCATAACTATAATTCGACGGATGATAGGAATTCATAAAACCAGCTGGCACACGATGTTATTTTTGGCATTGTGGGAATATTGAACATCTGTTAAATCTTCTACAGGATTTACACCCTTTCATTTAGTTTATGGCATGGAAGCCATTATGCCAATAGAATGCGAAATACCTTCTTTGAAGCTAGTTGTAGAACTCTTACCCAATACTTCTGCTGAAGAGGAACATCTGTTGTATCTGATGCGATTAGACGAGACTCGCCGTGACGCTACGCTTGTAATAGAAGCCCAGAAGAAACGTGTTAAGGCACAGTATGAAAAGAATGTCAGGCATCGCATTTTCTCTGAAGGAGATCTTGTTCTTCTGTATGAACAAGATAAAGATGTCTTGGGATCTGGGAAATTTGAACCGATGTGGCGTGGGCCTTACATTGTTAGCAAAGTTTTGGAAAGAGGAGCATATGATCTGGTAGATTATGATGGTGTACCTTTGAGTGAACCCAGAAATGGGTTGTACTTAAATAAGTACTATGCATAAGTCATTTGTGCATGAGTACTTGTATTTTATGTATCATACTGTGTGTGTGTTATTTTAGTTTGCTTTTGACGTTATCTGGTCTCTGCCCTTACGTGAGGTTGTGTTTGATTGCCAGATGTCGGAGTATTCTCTACCTTATATTGGCTTCGTTGATGGTGCTAGCCGTAGTACTCGGAACCTATCTTCCGCTGCATGCACAATCTATGCCCCAAAAAACAAGCTTATATCTTTACGAGGTGTATGTCTTGGCCGAGCAACCAACAACATCGCAGAGTATAGCACCATTATCGAATTATTGGTTGATGCTATCTCTCTTGAAATTCGTCACTTGGTTGTGCAACTTGACTCGCAGCTTGTAGTACTACAGCTAAGTAATGTCTACTCTATTCGAAGTCCTACTTTATTAAGGGTATATTTGCAGATTCGCCTCTTGGAACGACATTTTGATCACATTGAATATCAACATATTCCTAGATGTCTTAACACATTAACAGATGCTTTAGCTAATTATGTATTAGATAGGCATTTAAATCATTTATAAATCAAACACATTAAAATGTACACAATGTAAAGTAAACCGATAGAAGTCATGTATATATATAACGATCAAAAGAGTTTGTTTTTACAAAATGTTTGTCCGAAGACCAAAATATCAAAATTTGAAGCTCCTGGCTTCTACATAGTGAAGTCACGGATGACGTTCACGATAAAACACTAAGGTCCTAACAGCTCTGCGGAGCAGTCGACCCATAGATGCAGAAACCCCCACAGTGTGATGTTGATCGCGTCATGGAACCTCTTCCAGAGTCATATCTGGAACGTCTGCCATCAGACCCTCTAAATTTTGCTCCACCGTCAGATAATCCTCGGTGTACTGTGGTACTGCTACTGCCACCTCTCCTCATCACTGGATAGGAGAACTGCCAGCAGGTCGATATGGTCCAAATTCTATGTTATCAACAAGTATTTGGTGTTAGTCTTCGGGTAAATCTATAAAAAAAAAAACATTTAAATATGATAAAAGTTCAAAAACATTTAAAAACAAAAATTTGTGTACTTCTTACCGAGGTCTACCCACTGAGTGTCTTCAGGAAGTGCTAGATCTAGATCTCCTCGGAAATCTAGCCTGACATATGCATAGTCGTCCAACATCAGCATCTGGTTCTGCAACCAGTCAAAGAAAATATCGTCATATTTGACGATAGGTCCTGCCACATGTCAGGCCATGAGACGACACCACCGCAACATCCTCGGATCTTTGGGACCATGAAGATCCCACTCAGCCTGTAGATGAAATACCGGGACCCTCTCTAGGAAGAAGGACACTAACAACGATCCATAACCAAATTGTTTTATATTTCCACGCCTGCACTTAGTCAACTATTTTTTGATATTGCGTAGTACTGCGTCCGCCCAGTTAAATACCCGGGGCTCAGTGTACTCGATGGCATACTGGAAATAGCTTTGCAAATCCATATGTGGAGTGGAACTTCCTGCCATCCGAGAAATGGTGAAGAGAATAGTGTGGAGAGTCAAATCAGTCACTCCCCAAATTGCCACTTTCCCTTTCTTTCTTTCAGCCTCAGGTACGCAGTACTGGTTGCAATATTCGCTCATTTTTAAACCCCATTCTCTGCTGCTAGTCATACTGACATAGGACCCACGCCTGGATAATCCAGTCAAGAAATAGATTTCCTCGATGTCAATAGTCAATGTATGAGCTCCCATGATGAAAACTTGTTGGTCCGGATCCCACATTCAGACTAGGTACTCCAGTAATCGAACTTGGGCTCTCATGCCCGGGATACGAAAGTATTTTAAGAGACCACGGTCTCTTAGTGTAGCTATGGTGGGAGGATGGTTTTCAGCATTGGCGTTATCCTCCTCGTGCTCTCGTTCCCGCCACTCTAGCACCATGGTTGTGGTTATTTACCTGCATACCAACATACAAACATGATTAATGATCTTTTACATGAAATAAAAATTTTCTATTGGCTAAACGTTGCATAAATCTTTGGGTTCTGCGTTGTTCGCAGGTGACCTACTGCATACAGTGTGAACTTCTCACAGACAGATTAAGGCCCACTTGTGATAATGAGTCATTCTCGCAGGTCCCGTATGGGCCACCTGCGAGAATGCCTCCAAGCGCATAGGGTTCAAAAAACTAAGTTAAAACTAAACTTTTAACCAATGAAATCATAATTTTGAACCATGAAAAGATCAGGAATGGAGAACTTACCAAAATTCTACTGATGGCTCATCGAATGGTTACCCGTAGCTCCCGGAAATCGACACCGAATGCGGAGGGTAAAATGAGGGTTTTTGAACTCAATGGTAAAAGTGTGAAAATGATATGGTAAATTTTGTTATTGACTCATTTTAATTACTTTTTACTATATCAAATGTGGGTTTTATATGTTTATTTATTATTTAACCCTAATCACTAATGTGAAAATGAGTGACATGACTCGCAGGTAACACAGATGATTATGAACAGAATTTTTTCCTAGTGTGGTGTGATTTTGATTGATTTCTATGGTTTTTACATAAAACCTCGAGCACCTTTTGTTCGTTGTTGTGCTTGTGAAAAACATAAGAACATGATCGAGCATCGTTTTATATCTTTTTCGGGCTCGCTGTGGTTATACGAAAAAGGAACCCCCCTGGAGTTTTCTTTAATCTCTTTTCAAACTCTCTAAACATGAAAAGATTGCCAAGCGATATTGCTATTTTCACGCTCGCTAAAGTATTTGAAGTATGCGTCCTTCGAGCGATAGTTTAACCCTTTTTCGGTCTCGTTGGATTACTGTACGAAAAAGGAACTGAGAGAGTTCTCTTTTAAGTGTTTTTCCAAACTCTATAATCTTGAAAAACCTTCGAGTTTACTATCTCTGGACTCGTTAAACAAACATTGATAGACCCATGATGGGACCGAACCACTCCTTCCTAGAGTTCGCTAAAAGTAATCCGAGGGACTCGTCCAAAGGATGAGATTATATTAACAAGCATATGTGATCCTCTTCAATCTTGTGTAAAAATAAAGAGGTACATGCCAGAAATGGTGGGGGAAAATTTGGGAAAGGGATATGTTTCATCTTTGTATTGATTGGCAGTAAGTGTCGCTCTTGAACATGACACCCCCTATTCATCATTTGAAGTCGGTTTGGGAAATCCATTTGTCTCTCATTCGATTTGAAACAAGGTCTTTCCATGTATCGTCTTTGAGTCAATGCTGCCAAATCATTGGTCGTGTCGTTCATATGTTCAAGAGCAGTCCATCTGAAACCTCTATTAAGTCAGCCATCTGCAGTTATCCATTCATTCTGTGTCGGCCTTCCCTATTTCCAAGGTCCAATTTCCACATGCTCTGTTCCACCTTCAAACTCTGTTACTCATTTCGTGTCATTGATGGAGGATACATTAAGGCCCTCCTGTGAAAAGTTTTGTTCCGTCGACTTCAACACATTATCCGGAATCAAGACTTAGAAATTATTTAGTACCTTGAAGCTTGCATGCCTCAATGGCAAGTTTCTCGCTTTCGACAGTGGGTTTACATCATTGACCCCTGATCGAAAGATTTCGTCGGATGTTCAACATCCACTCATTTATTCACACTCGATGGATTGTACTATAGTACCTTGGGAGTCATTGACATCAATGGTGATTTCCCTCACACTTGTTAACAGTTGCATCAACGACCGGTAATCAAGTGGTTTCTGCCATGTTCGAATTCAACACATGTAATCACATGGTTAGATTTGTACTTTGGGTGATGAGATTGAAGACCCTAGATATTCTCTTTATGATCCAGGTTGCGATGGCGTATGTATAATTTGCGACACATAGATCCACTGTGTATGTTTCGTGGCTATGTCGTCTTCATTTAAAACTTTATCGCATAGATCCACAGTGTATTCAGGTGGCTATGCTATATTGTGACGGCATGGATCCATAGTGTATGATTGGTGGCCATGACCTTGGTTTATGATGTCATCAATCCATGATCTGAGTATGGGAATGCCTACCTCAAAAATTGGTATACATGATATTTTGCCGATGCTTGGATGTTTGCAGGTTTTCGATTAGATGTGCTCTTGGTTCTTGACACACACATGCAGCTTACAAAGTCTATCGACTGTCACTGGTTCCACTCTCAGACTTTGAGGGGCATTCTGTTATCCAAAATTTTGGTCATCGTGATAATGTTATGATGATGGAAAATCAATCTCTTCACTAAGAACACTTTCCTGAGAAAAGTTACCTTTGTCTGCTTCCAAAAATCATACTTTTAAAGGAGGTTCGCAGGCTACTTACATATTTACCTGTGAGAATGCCTGATTCTCACAGGCTGCATTAAGCTAGGGTGCGAGGGGTTCACACTGTACCTAACTGTCAGGGTACGGACATTTTCTAAAGGAAGAAAAAGATGAAGTTCTCGAGCCTTCTAGAAGGGAATCTTCCAGAAGGATGAGTTGGCATTCGAATGGTTATCTAAGTACTGGCTTTCCTGATATCTTGGGATCATTTCCTATCTAAGTAACTAATCCATTCTCTCTTATAAATTGAGAGGAATGCTCATGGAAAGGGTTAAGAAACAAGCTAGTAAGAGATTTAGTGGAGAATTAGTGAAATATTGTATGAGGGACTGATGCTACAGTAGTTAGAGACACCATCAAGGTTATCAAAAGTGGTTGATTTTCTTCATGCATGAGCAAGTGTGTGTGTCAGAGATAGGAGCCATCGAAAGAAGATCTACAACATCAAGGCTCAGGTTGTAAGTTTCACTTTCTATCAATTTAATACAATAATATGTCTCTTTCCCATAAAGATGATGTCACTTTATTACATAACTCCTTGATTATATGTATAGATTAGCTGTTGAATATATTATCTTCACTTCGATTGGTTTGTACTGTTGTGGTCTTGACGGTGCAAGAGAATTGGAGCAAAATTGGTACAACAGAGACCCAAGGAAGCATTCATAAGGTATGTACATGATCCTTGCCTCCTGGTTCATTCAATAGTATAAATCTAGGGAAAGAGTATTATTCTGTCCTGCTTTGTTCTAGATCCAAGTGGATCTAGGGAGATCGGTTTGTGTCTGCACTTACGGATTAATCCTGAAGCAATAAACAAGTGTTGCATGGTAGCGTAGTCCCTACGAGGTTGGGATGGGAGTAAATGTGACCAAGTACAAAAATGTGTCTAGCAAGTTGAAATGCATGTGGTTTGCATGCATAACATAGTATTCCCGAATTAGTTATTCCTAAAATATATAAAAAAATATCAACATGTAAAAGGTTCTTGGACACAAAAAATTTAGCATTCCCGAATTAGTTTTATTTCCATACGTTTTACATATGCTCATGGAGAGAAACAAAAAAAAATAGTAGCAACATATTTTACATAGGTTCGTTGAAAAAAACACAAAGAAATTAACATTCTTGAATTAGTTATCTTTAAAACAAGGGATCCTGGACACAAAAGAAATTGAAATTTATCAAATTTTAGAAAGTAGATGTTTAGTTTTATACATACAAAATATGTATTTTTATAAAGTATGGGGAACACAAAAAAATAGTAGCAACGTCCGTTACATAGGTTTGTGGAAAAAAACACAAAGAAATTAACATTCCCGAATTAGTTATCTTTAAAACAAGGGATCCTGGACACAAAAGAAATTGAAATTTATCAAATTTTAGAAAGTAGATGTTTAGTTTTATACATACAAAATATGTAATTTTATAAAGTATGGGGATGAGATTTTATAAAGCATGCATGGAGCCCTCATTCCATACTTAGCGAGTTTTTGGATCGTGGGTTCTCAGGGCAGCGGGCTCAAAATTGGGCCTCTATTGTTCTGTGCCCTACAAATAGCACTGAGAGTTCTGCGATATCCCAATTGACAAGCGGACTTGCAGACTATAGAAACTTATCAAAACATAAATAATGCCTGTTACATATCTCTGGAAATTACATCAAAATTTAAAAGCATACAATATAATAGTAATAACGTCTGTTACATAGGTTCGTGGAGAAAAACACAAAAAAATAGCATTCCTGAACTAGTTTTCTTTAAAACAAAGGGTTCTAGAGAGAATAAAAATCGATTTTTTTTTAAGTATAGGATCCTAGACACCAAAAAAGATTGAATACAATAGAATAGTAACAACGTCGTGCAAGACAAAAAATTTAGCATACAATAGGACACAAAAAATGTAGTAGACCTCCATAGTTAGCCAGTGTTTGGATCATGGTCTCTCGAGATGGTGGGCTCAAAATTGGGCCTTTGTTATTTCGTGGTATACAAATAGCACTAAGAGATCCTCTATATACAAATTGACAAAAGGACTTGTGGACTATAGAAATTTATAAAAAATAAATAATGTTTGTTACATATCTCTAGAAATTACAGGAACATTTAAAAGCATACATTAGAATAGTAATAACGTCTGTTAAACCCAAAAAGTTAGCATACAATAGAATAGTAACAATTTTGTGCAAGAAAAAAATTAAGCATACAATAGGACACAAAAAATGTAGCAGAGCTCCATACTTAGCCAGTTTTTGGATTGCGGGTTCTCGGGCTGGCAGGCTCAAAATTGGGCCTCTGTTGTTTTGTGGCCTACAAATAGCACTAAGAGTTCCTTGATATACAAATTGACAAGAGGACTTGTGGACTAAATAAATTTATCAAAAATAAATAATTTTGTTACATATAATAACCTACGTTACATAGGTTCATGGAGAAAAAGACAAAAAAAATAACATTCCCAAATTAGTTTGCTTGAAATCAAAGGCTTATGGACAGAAGAAAAAATTGAAATTTATCAAAGTGTAGGTTATTGGACACCCAAAAAGTTAGAATACAATAGAATAGTGACAACATCGTGTAACACAAAAAATTTAGCATACAATAGGACAGAAGAAATGTAGCAGACCCGAATTAGTTTTCTTTGGAACAAAGAAGAAAGGTTCCTAGACACCCAAAATTTAGTATACAATAAAGGCATTCCCAAATCAGTTTTCTTTGGAATTGATCAAAAATTAATAATGTGTGGTACATCTTTCTGGAAATTTAAATGCGTTTTTCATATAGACTAATATTGGGGCTCCCGTGGACCATAAAAATAAATAAGTACCAGAATTAGGAATGTCGAAAGAAGAACTGCACGACGATAGAGATGAAGACTTGAAACTAAGAAATTGGAAGTTAGGAGTCTTTGGTTAGAGTTTTATATTTAAAGAGGACATAAGTGGATTCATAAAGAAAACAATATGACAATATAGACTTAAACTGGATTGATAAAGAAAACAAGATGCGAATATAGACTTACTATGAACCTGATGTGTTTTTGTTGTTGTCGTCAATGGTTAGTGGAGTCTTGTCGACCAGTTGTTTCCCTTCTTGGATGAGGATTTCCATTCTCTATTGGAACCATTCTTTGATGTAGGTTTTTATTGGGGACATGTTGATTTCATCTCGGATTTCTATGTTGTAAAGGTCATTTTCTAATTTCCTTAGATCCATTGAAATACTATGCAGACTTTGTTCAATTTATTCATTGTGTACTGCATAGTCCAGTACCCAACGCTCGTGCTCATCTAGATGATGTTCAAGTATGCCGTAAAACTTTTCAAAAGACAACCCCTTTAAAATATCAACTTGTTCCTAGAAGACTTCTTTGGTGGTTGACAAGGATTTGAGAATTAAGTTTGGGTCTTGAACCTTGTTGATACTTTGATGTAGGAGCATCATTTCACATCAGCCATCCAGCCAACCAACCATGTCAAGCGCGTGCATTCAAGGATGAAGAGAGGCATAGCCCTCATCTTCTATTTTGTAATTGAATGTAATTAAATGTCTAGGCTTTTGAGCCATAGATATGTGCCTTTGTGTAGGCGTAGAATAAATAGGCCTTTAATGTTTTGTAAGGCTGAGATCTAGATATAGATGCTGGACTGGACAGCCCATTCAATGTAAATTAATAGGGTAGGTAGGTTGGAGGGAAGCGCTCGAAGAGCCCCCTCAGGTAAAAGAGATTTTTCGTATCTCATTTTGTGAGGGTGGTAGGAGTTGTAGTGGGTGTAAGAGGAGAGCCAGAGAGAGCTCGAGAACACCCTTGTAAAAACAGGCATTTGCCATTTTAATATAAACAAAAGCAATTTTTCCTGCATGGATTCTGTGTTGAATGAATGTCTGTGAATGTTCATATGTGTTGTAGATGTATACTATAGGTTTGCATTTGTAGGAGTGTGTTTGATTTCAGGTGAAGGTCTTTGAGGCTTCATACTAGGAGGGTGTGACAGAACGTTGTGAGTTCTGATAGCCGTGCACAGAGGTTGCACATTTGAATTCTGTGGTTTCAGAAAAAGACGTGCTGCGGCACAAGAACTGGAGTCAACAACTCAAGAGAAAGACCTCAATGTTGTTTAATACCTTGGAGGCAAGGCTATGAGGGAAGAATACAGTTGCAGAAAGAATCTCTGAGGAGTTTTGTGGAGCTTTGCCAGGTGGGCATTGAGCCAGTGCAAGGAGTGCACAAAGGAAGACTTCTATTGAGAAGTTCACTGAAGAACCAAAATCATTGAGGATTCTGAGAGCTCTTCCAAGTGGGCATTGAGTGGGTGCATAGGTGCACAGGAAACAAAAATGTTGAACGTTCTGGGAGGATTCTTGACACTCTTCCAGGTGGGCATTGAGACATTGTGTAGACAGGCACAGGAGAAAAGAGAACTCTTTAAGTTCTAGAATTTAGAGGAAGAATCCACTAAGGGATCTTCATAGGGTTGTTGAACACCCTGCAGACTCAACAAGAGGTGGCTTGAGTAGAAAGACACCTAGGAGGGCATTACATTCTCCACCTATGGAAGAAGAAAGAAGGATAAAATCCCTTAGGGGTCTGAGTGTTTGAGAAGTGCAGGAGAGACAACATTGTGTGTGTGGGAAGACTCTGCAGAGGCGTAGAAGTCAAAGAATCCCTTGGGGATTCCAGGAGCAAAGATTAGGAGGAACAATGTCATGGAGAATGCAAGGCAAGGCTTAAAGTCGAGAGCTCGTAGGAGGAAACAGAGCAAAGGTCGAGGCGTCTGAGGAACTTGGAATTCTTCCAAGAGTAGGAAGAAAGTGCGCAAACTCAGGAGGGAGCACAGTAGCCTTCAGATTGGCTGGAGAAAAGAGATCTGGACCGTTGGTTTTCATGTCCAGGGAATAGTAGGAGGAGCGCACCAGGAGAACAGATCTTGACCATTGGATCTTGATCCAGAGACCAGACATCCGTCAGATTTTTCTAGAGTTGAACGGGGTTAAACCTTCGTGAACAATAGAGGAGAAATCCCGAAAAGAGGGTTGGCTCATTGAGGTTTCGCATATCAGGATATTGGAGATCTTGAAGGCACGAGGTCGGAAATTTTCCATGAAGAAATCC
The DNA here is from genome assembly GCA_000966675.3 of Picea glauca. Taxonomy (NCBI): domain Eukaryota; kingdom Viridiplantae; phylum Streptophyta; class Pinopsida; order Pinales; family Pinaceae; genus Picea; species Picea glauca. The sequence goes on along the minus strand of JZKD02S1679850.1, from coordinate 348,772 downwards.
CGAGATTGAATCTGAGCCGTCTGCTTGAGGAGGACGCGTGGAGGAGATTAGAGAATTTAGGGAATTTCCCGAAAGGAAATTCGTCCATAGGCATTACGGGAATTGGGAAATCGAGAATCTCGTGGACAAGAAGTCCATACATTTCGGAATTGCGAAGTCCAGAATCCTGATAAGGAGGAAAGCTCTGTTTTGTGGGGGCCAACTGACATCATATCGAGATATCAGGGATTCTGAGGACAAAAGTTTTATGAATTTTGGCATTGCGATGTCCGAAACCCTGACAGGAGATAAGACTGTGGTCATGGGGATAGTGGTCACATGGACTAGGAGTTTAGCCAGGAGGGGCTAAGGCAGCAAGGAGCGCATAGGAAAATCAGAGTTCGAGAGTTCGAGAGGACAGGAACTCTTGACGTCGGGGATCAAGAAACCCCAAAACCCGAAATTAAGTCGGGGAAGATCACGGTTAAGTGCAAAAGACCGTGTGGGAAAAGGGTAGGACCTGTGGATCGGGTTTCTAGTAGGGATTCCAGCAGGGAATCGAAGGAGCTGCTTCGGCTCTCTTGGTGATTGAACAATCCTATGAGCGGACGTAGGAGGTGCCTGCGTCAAGTGGTATCATAGCCTGATTCTTGTCTGTATATTTCAGGTAAGAGGAGAAAGAGATAGAGAGTACTCTGATATGCATCAATCTGGTATCAGAGCGGGACTTCACTTGTATATTTTAGGTGAAGCGAGAAGGTAAAGGAAGATAGAGTGTTGGAAACTCTATAAGGATTTGTTTGCAGGATGGAAACAATCCATAAGCAGTCAGGAGGACTGTAGGAGAAGTTGGGACACTTAGGATTGCGAAGTGAGAAGCATATTTGCCAGGAAGGCAGATAGACAACAACATGGCTATTGAAGGCCGTAGACATGCTAGGAGGAAAAACTCAAGTCTATGGAGCCAAGAAGATATAGATGAAGAGCTCACTAATATAAAGAAAGAAATAGAAAAAAATTCATTTCGGATGTAGCAGAAAGAAAAGCCGAGATGGGTGTATGAATGGCCCATGAAGAAGCCGAAGATAAAATGGCCAGTCAAGGAGTTGATGGCTAAAAGACATCGTAGGCTGTTAAGAGAATGGTTGAGGCAGGATGAAGACCTCAATGGACCAGAAGGAAATGGTTCAGATATGTGAACCAGAGATTGGGAAAGTTCTCGGTGAAGAAATTGAAATGGGATCAATCAAAGATCTTAAGAACTGCAAGGAGGGCAGAAAGGAAATTCTAGTTTTCAAGGTGGGCAACGAGTTGAGATCACTACGGGATCTTAGAGAATGTCATGAGGACAACCAAGGAATTTCACATTTCCAGCTCGGCAATGAATGAGGTCGCTGCAGGATCTCGAAGACTGCTAGGAGGGTAGTAGAAGCATCTCAAATTGCCAGGTGGGAAGAGATGAGCATTCAAGACTATCTGAAGGTCTCATGGACTTGGAGGTGAGTTCAATTCAGAAAGGAGTACTGATGAAGATGGGATCGATTGATCTCATAATATGCCAGGAGGATAGTGGAAGCATCCCATATTGCCATGTGGGCAGGGATGAGCCGATGAGTTGGAATCAACCAGAAGAGTTGACAGAGAAGGTGAGCTCAAAGATAGAGTTGGATCAATAGATGCAGCTGACAGAAGGGGAGGATCTGAAGGACCTTCTAATGATTGGGGGAATCAAAGTGTTCCTACCATTTTCCCAAGAGGAGGCCGAAGTCTACGTTGCGAATGTTGATGCAGCAACAGTAGAAGAAGGACAACCAACTGAGACTGTCATGAAGGTAGTGGAGAAGACTTTGGAAGCTACCCAAGTAGAAAGGGAGGATGAGAATTTTGAGGAATGGCTCAATGCTTTCAGCCAGGAAACCGAGGGAGCTGAAGAAAAAAAAAGATGCAACACTGAAGCTAGCAGCAAAGGAAGCCAAAGAGCAGGTAGGCAGATTTATCACTCCATGGGAGAGGGAGCTAGAGATGCTGGAGGATTGGCTGAACAATCTAGAACCAGCAAGAGAAATGAAAAAAGTTGAGCTGCCAGAGAAGGTGACTGAACAGAAAGTCAGTCAGGAAGAGACTACAAAGATGAAGTCTGCAACAGAGTGGAAAATTGAGGCCACAGATGAAGATGAAGAGGATGGCTTGGGAGATCATGATGATCTACCCATTTGCAAAAAAATTTTACAGCTGGGGAGACTACAAAAATAGGACCAGCCACTGGAGCAGCTGGATGCAGTGATCGAGGAGATCAAAACGCTGATGTTGAGGTCAGCAGAGAATTCCAGCAAGGAGCAGCTAAGCAGAAAGGAAGAAGCAACAACACAGCATCAGAAGCAGCAACAGGGAGATGGAGCAGATGAACAGCTCCAGAGGATGATTTCGGATCCAGGAGGATTTCAACATTTGAGAGGGGAAGCTCATGAGTAGGAGCTCATGAATTTTGCAGTTGAGGAGTATGATGAAGGAGCATCATCTCACGCCAGCCAGCCAGCCAGCCAGCCATGTCAAGCGTGTGCATTTAAGGATGAAGAGAGGCGCAACCCTCATCTTCTATTTTGTAATTGAATGTAATTAAATGTCTAGGCTATTGAGCCATAGAGTCGTGACTTTGTGTAGGCATAGAATAGATAGGCCTTTAATGTTTTGTATGGCTGAGATCTAGATCCACAAGTTGGACTAGATAGCCCATTCAATGTAAATGAATAGGGTAGGTAGGTTGGAGGGAAGCGCTCGAAAAACCCCCTCAGGTAAAAGATATTTTTCGTATCTCATTTTGTGAGGGTGGTAGGAGTTGTAGTGGTTGTAAGGGGAGATCCAAAGAGAGCTCGAGAAAAACCTTCTAAAAATAGGCATTTGCCATTTTAATATAAGCAGAAGAAATTTTTCCTGCATGGATTCTGTGTTGAATGAATGTTTGTGAGTGTTCATATGTGTTGTAGATGTATACTATAGGTTTACATTTGTAGGAGTGTGTCTGATTTCAGGTGAAGGTCTTTGAGGCTTCATACCAGGAGGGTGTGATAGAACGCTGGAGGTTCTGATAGCCATGCATAGAGGTTGCACTTCTGAATTTTGTGGTTTCAGACAAAGACGTATTGCGGCACAAGAAATGGAGTCAACAACTCAGGAGAAAGACCTCAAGTTTGCTGAATACCTTGGAGGTAAGGCTGTGAGGGAAGAAAATAGTTGCAGACAGAATATCTGAGGATTTTTGTGGAGCTCTGCCAGGTGGGCATCGAGCCAGTGCAAGGAGTGCACAAATGAAGACTTCTTTTGAGAAGTTCATTGAAGAACCAGAATCACTGAGGATTCTGATAGATCTGCCAGGTGGGCATTGAGAGGGTGCATAGGTGCACAGGAAACAGAACTGCTAAATGTTCTGGGAGGATTCTTGACACTCTACTAGGTGGGCATTGAGACATTATGAAGACAGGCACAGGAGAAAAGAGAACTCTTTGAGTTCTGGAATTTAGAGGAAGAATTCCCTGAGGGATCTTCATAGGGTTGTTGAACACCCTGCAGACTCAACAAGAGGTTGCTTGAGTAGAAAGACATCTAGGAGGGAATTAAATTCTCCATCTGTGGGAGAAGAAAGAAGGATAAAATCCCTTAGGGGTCTGAGTGTTTGAGAAGTTCAGGAGAGACAACATTGTGTGTGCGGGAAGACTCTGCAGAGGCGCAGAAGTCAAAGAATCCCTTAGGGATTCCAGGAGCAAAGCTCAGGAGGAACAACGTCGTGGAGAACACAGGCGAGGCTTAAAGTTGAGAGATCGCAGGAGGAAAAAGAGAAAAGGTCAAGGCCTCTGAGGAACTTGGAATTCTTCCAAGAGAAGGAAGAAAGTGCGCAAGCTCAGGAGGGAGCACAACAACTGTTAGATCGGCTGGAGAAAAGAGATCTGGACCGTTGGTTTTCACGTCTAGGGAGTAGCAGGAGGAGCGCACCAGAAGAATGGATCTTGACCATTGGATCTTGATCTAGAGACCCTACATCCATCGGATTTGTCGAGAGTTGCACGGGGTTAAACCTTCGTGAACAACAGAGGAGAAATCCCAAAAAGAGGGTTGGCCCATCGAGGTTTCGCATATCGGGATATAGGAGATCTCGAAGGCAGGAGCTCGGGAATTTTCCATGAAGAAATCCCAAGATTGAATCTGAGCCATCCACTTGAGTAGGAAACGTGGAGGAGATCAGATCATTCGGGGAATTTCCTGAAAGGAAATTCATCCATCGACATTACAGGAATCAGGAAATCGGGAATCCCGTGGACAAGAAATCCATACATTTCAGAATTGTGAAGTCCGAAATCCCGATAAGGAGGAATGATCCATTGTGTGGGGGGAAGCTAACATCATATCGGGATATCGGGGATTCCGAGGACAAAATGTTGATGCATTTTGGCATTGTGATGTCTGAAACCCCGACAGGAGATAAGACTACGATCACGGGGATAGTGGTCACATGGACTAGGAGTTTAGCTAGGAGGGGCTAAGGCAGCAATGAGCGCATCGACAAATTGAAGTTCAAGAGTTCGAGAGGACAGGAACTCTTGATGTTGGGGATCATGAAATCCCAAAACCCAAAATTAAGTCGGGAAAGATCACGGTTAAGTGAAAAAGACTGTGTGGGAAAATGGCAAGACATGTGGATCGAGTTTCTAGTAGGGATTCCAGCAAGGAATCGAAGGAGCCGCTTTGGCTTGCTTGGTGATTGAACGATCCTGTGAGTGGACGTAGGAGGTGCCTGCATCATACTTTCGGATAAGTCCATATGGATTAGGCTTGTGAATAAATCTTCCTTTTCTGATATGACTTGCTTACATGATTTGATAATGAGCTCCAGGTTGTTAAATTTCTTTTTCCAACATGCTTTTACTTTTTTGGTCCTCTTTGGGGAGGGGAGTTCCTCTTGTCTTCTTTTTAGTTCCAATGTGTTGATGGCATATCTAGAAAAATGGGTCAACACCTATTCACAAAAATGCTCATGATTTTTTAAATTCACCTCTAAATGTTCCAGGAAATCATTTGCCTTCTTTCCGAAGGAAACTAAATTTTTCAATGTTCCCCAGGCTTTAGTAACTAGTTGCATTCTTTTGTTGATGTTATTCTCTATAAGGGATCTAGAGCATGCAAGGAGGGTAGAATATACTTTCATCTTAGCTGCAGTGGTAGAAGGAACAATTTTTTCCAAAGGACTATCAAATTCTAGGGTTGCAATGAAAGATTTCTCAAATTCGTTGAGGCGGTCTTTCAAATTAGCATTTTCCATCTCAATTCCTCCAATGGAATCACAAAGAATTTCACCAGTTACTTGGTGAAATGAGGAGATCTGGGATGGCTGCATTTTCCTAAATTTAATATCTATGAGTGATTTTCCTTTACTGTTTGTTACATCTCTCTTTTCAATGACCATACTTTTAGATTGGATGTCAAAAACAATGCTCTAGAATACGAATGATTCATCTTTGTCAAAAAATTTGGTATCAAATATTTCCACCGCAAATGACCCAATTTTATGCATGTGCTCAGTTTCAATTTCAAGTTGCAGTCGTTCACTTTCAATTTTGGGTTCCTCCGCCTTCCCTACATTGTTTTTTTCTCTTCTTTGCCAATGGAAGTTTGTGAGAACTATCCATTTTTATGCGAGGAGGGTTCTTATCTCCTCCTCCATTCGAAGATTTCTGGGTTTCTTTTTTACTTAGGTGGGTTGTCGAAGCGATGCTCTGTGATTTCATGCTCTTGGGAGTGTTGGTCGGGGATTGGTTGCTCTTCTCACCAGATACTTTTCCATATTGTGTGTACAACTCAGTCGCGCTTTGCAATGTCTCCACATCCCAATCGACAGAAGTAGGATTGTTGTCTGCACTGTCCTTGTCTTGCGTCATGTGTCTATGGATAAAAGATTTGTTAAAGACAACTGCCAGTAAATGTTCTCAAAAAATCCCATTAGGTTCGAATCCTTTTAGCCTTTCAGCATACGTTAGGTTCAATTTCTTGAAATAGCTGGCAAACTTGTCAATCTTGTTGATGTTTCTTCACACGAAGTCTTCGACTTTCCAAGGTAGAGGAATGAACTTTTTTTTTTCTTGTCATGGAAAAAATGCAACTAGTGATTGTATTGCCTTGCTATTTTTGCAACAAGCATCTTATCTGTGATGTGGCATGGAAGGAAAGAAAGATTTTCCTTAGAGCCAAAGACCATGAGGACACTGTGATTTTCCTTTTGTTCAAGTGTGCCCTTCTTGTTCAAAAACTTCGTTGCCTGGGAAAACATCCACGGAGCATCCTTGCCTAACAATAAATATTTGAAAATTGAGACAAAGCCATTAAAAACTTCATAAAAACAATGGGAGTCCTTGTGCCTCCATAGGGCCTCGTACCAGAATGTTACTAGGTCGAATCCACAGTTTATTTTATTGGAAAGAGAGAGTTTTGGAAACAGGAAACAATGCACTATTGAAAAAATCAAGTAGGATGACATATAAAATTTATTTGATTCTTTGAATCATGACAACTGGGAACAAAGATCAATGGAAATTAGCTTCCCCAATAAAAAATGAATTGTTCCTTGACTATGAAATACAAAATATAAATAATTATATGGGAAATGCTTGCCATGGATGCTTGTCCCGTTATTCTTGTAAACGACCAAGCAATTTGCCGAAATGTATTTGTCAGTTCTTCGAGGAAGTTGGCTATGATGTCCAACCCATTATGATGTTTTTTTATAAACTGCTTGCAGTCTTGTCCTATGAACATCAATGTTGGCTCCAACAATTTTAACATCTCATGGAAGGCCTGAGCTGACAAAGAAACAAGAGAATGGTCGTGCAGTGGAATAATTCTTTGGCCTGGAATATATTTTTTGGCGCACCAAGAGACCACCTCCTTACAGTAAAAAACCTCAGGGACGCAGCCTGCATGAGCAATTCTAGAGTTCCAAATCACTTTGTTCTAGGCGGAATGGGATGAATAGTAAAAGTATGCCCTGGACCACTAGAAGTTCTGGTCCTGATGTCCGATGATATTTACTTTATCTCCATAAAATTGTTGTCAACTTGCTACCATAACTCTACAAGAACGTTTGTTTGCTCCAAACGATGAATGAAATGAAAAGTTGGAAGGGATAATATAACCCTGCGCAAAGCTTGGTCCAAAGCGTGTGAATGGGATATGTACTCAAGACTTTCATTCATTAATGAAAATTTGGACGACTGTTGCATGATGTGTTGTTAACATTAAACTCTAGTAATCACATACATAGAAATGCGAACATGGAGGATATTGCAATGAGTGATTAAGAATTGTATATTTCTTGAGTGGGCCAACACGAAAATGCATGTTTGAGATGAACAATCGGATGGGACAAAATAACTCTCTTCACATCTTGGTTTAATTCATAATAATGGGATATTTACTTGAGTGTTTCACCCATTAATGACAATGTTGACAATTCCTGCACGGTCAGTTGTTAGCATGAAAGGTTTCTAATTTCATAGTAAGAAAGTATGGAGGTCGCGGGCATGGGAAAAAACAACTTTGAAATAGGGTTATAACGTACAACCATTGAAGGTGAGGGAGAAAGGGTCAAATTGTATGTGTCAGGACATTTTGAGTGGAATACACATAACAATGAAGAGGGTATGGTAGGACAGTCCAGAGGGAAATTTGTATATGACTAGTAGGAGCATAACTAATGTATATCAGGAAGGACATGAAGTTAGTGTGGATGGAAGGCAGCGAGAGATACTTAGAAATGATTGTGATCCATGGTAGAGTGACGCTTGTGAGTTTGTCGAGTCTGCACTGGAATTGTAGATCACAAAAGTTTGGATTCCAAGATGTACATGAAGCAACGAGAAGCAGAGTTCAAAACCACCAACCCAACAAACGTGGCTATAAAATTGGTTTAGTATGGAAAGAAACAACGGTCGGTCAGATTCGTCGTGTTGGAGATAAATATATGTCAACCTACCAATGATGGAACCCATTACCATAGAAAGGTGGCTCAGTATATAAGCACAAAGTGATAATACAAGGAAAGAAGAAAAGGGAAAAAGTACCAAGGAGTCCGCGGTGGAATTGTAAATCATAGAAATTTTGAGTGCAATATGTATATCATGGAACAAGAAGTAGCACAGTTTGAATGCACAAACCTGAAGCAATGACTAAAAAATGGAGATTTCATGAACCCGTGAATAGGAGGATCCAAAATAGGGTCACAAGATATCTCAAGAAGACATGAGGCCCTGACGGTCAAATTGTATTGTTAGGAACATTTGAATGCATAATCTGTAACACGGAAGAGGGGATGATGTCGAAACCTGGTAGTGAATTTATATATTGCGGAGAGGTGGATGAGAACTATTTCATATCAGTATGTGCAGTTGTCACTAGTAAGAGTCACTAGTAAAAGCACAACCAATGCATATTAGGAAGGGAAAGAAGTTAGTGGGGATGGAATACTGTGATAGATACTTGAAACATTTGTGAACTGTGGTAGAGTGAAGCTTGGGAGTTCGAGGAGTAAGCGATATAATCGTAGATCACAAAAGTTTTGAGTGCAATATGTACATCACGAAACAAGAAGATCCAGAGTTCGAAACCACCAACCCAACAATTGCGACCATAAATTTGGCTAAGTATGGAAAGAAACAATGGTTGGTCAGATTCATCGTGTAATTATATAGATGGAGATAAAGATATGTCATCCCGCCAATGCTGGAACCCACGATGATAGAAAGGCGACTAAGTATATAAATAGAGAACCATAATATACGGGAAGAAGAAAAGGGAAAAAGGACTAAGGAGTTCGTGGTGGAATTGAAGATCACGAAAATTTTGAGTACAAGATGTGAACCCGGTAATCAATTTGTATATTGCAGAGGGATGGATGGGAATTTTTTTGTACCATTGTGTTCAATTGTCACGAGTAAGAGCACAACCAATCTATATTAGGAACAAGAGGAAGTTAGTGAAGATGGAAGGAAACAATACATACTTTGAAATATTTGTGAACCATGGTAGAATGAAGCTTGGTGCCAACCCAAAACAGTATCCAAGAGTTTGACATTTCATGAATCTGGCAATAGGAGGATACAAAAAAGGATGACAAGGTCTCTGCAGAAGACATGAGGCCCTGACATTCCAATTGTATCGCTCCAAAAATTTGAATGCATAATCTCTAACATGGAAGAGTAGGCGATGTCAGAATCTGGTAGTCAATTTGTAGATTGCAGAGGGTGTGATGTGAAGTGTTTTGTACCTCTGTGTCCATTTGTCACTACTAAGAGTTAATCTAGTATTGAAAATAATTTTTTAGATACTATTAGATACTTGACAGGGATTTCCATCTGTAAAAAATCGAAATCTCCACCCCGCAAGCCCTGGACTCTGTGTGTCAGTTTGTATATCATGGAACTAGGAGCATTGTTTAGAGGACACGAAACAATAGAAATGCAATGTTGAGTCAGCTAGTCCATAGGTCCTCTTGTCAATTTGTATCTCATAGAATGTTGGGTGCTATTTGCAGGGCATGGAACAATGGAGGCCCATTTTTTTAGCTTTCCCACCCAAGAACCCATGATCCAAAGTGTGGCTGGGTATGGAATGTGAAATCTGTACATGGTCTATAAAATAGCATGTCCATACTTTATAGTCCCATAATACACAAGAAGAAGAAAAGGGAAAAAGGATGAAGGATTCTGTAGTGGAATTGTAGATCACGCAAATTTTGAGTGGAAGATGTATATCACAGAACAAAAAGTAGCAGAGTTCAATAGCACCAAATCGGCAACAACAGGCATAAAATTCACTAGGTATGAAAAGGAACAACGGGTGGTCTAATTCACCATGAAACAATATAGATGGAGATGAGGATATGTCAACATGCCAACGTTGGAACCCATGACCATAGAAATGCGACTAAGTATATAACTATAAAGAAATAATACACGGTAACAAGACAAGGGAAAAAGGACTAAGTATCTCATAGAAGAACATATAGTGTTTGATTATTAATGCAATTTGTTTCGAACCCCTTATGAGTTCTCAACAGTTAAGGCATGAATTGCAGATCACAGAAGTATATTTCATACCACCGTGTCCAGTTGTCACTAGTAAGAACATTGTTGATGTATATCAGGAAGGACATGAAGTTGATGGGGATGGAAAGTAGCAACAAATACTTTGAACGAAATTAATATATACGAGGAACTCGTGGTGGAATTTTAGATCACAAATGTTTTGAGTGCAAGTTTTATATAACATAATGATAAACAGTCGGGTTCATAAGCCCCAACCCCATAGAAACAACCATAAAATTGCCTAACTATGGAAAGGAGCAACGGTCGGGCGAATCCGTCGTGTGAGGATATAGATGGAGATGAATACATGTCATCCTGCCAAATCTGGAACCATATACCATAGAAAGGTGACTAAGTATATATCCAGAAAGTGATAACAAGCATGAAGAAGAAAAGGCCAGTTTGTATCCATCAACACGACAACCACGACCATAAAATTGCCTAGGTATGCAAAGGAACAATGGTCAGTCAGATTCGTCATGTGAAGATACAAATGGAAATTAAGATATGGCATCCCGCTAACCCTAGAACCGCCAATCATAGAAAGACAACTAAGTATAAAACCAAAAAACCATAATGGATGGGAAAAGGAAAAGGGGAAAAGGGATAAGTATTTGACAGTCAAAAAACCTTTTTTTTCATTTATTAATGGTAATGTTTTCGAACCCCTGATGGGTTCTCACTAGTAAAAGCATAAACTGCAGAACACTGAAGTTGTTTGGCTACAATATGGATATGACGAAACAAGGGACATAGGTGTTCGGTACCACAAACCTGGGGCTTGGTGGCTAGATAATTGGTTCAGTATTGGTCAAGAGAAAGGTTTGATATATATATCAATAGTATTCATACGAATATGTATTAATGGAGAAATTTTACATATTTATCTGAATAGTATTCATACTAATATATATTAATGGATTGTTTATGTTTCAAATGCAAATGATCTCCGAATTTGCAGGATGCTCTTCGTTTCACAAATTTCATTGAAACCACAAAAATTTTGACTGCAAGATGTACAAACCGCAACAAGAAACATATATTTGAATTGTGGTTTCAATAAGATAAACTCCTTACCATCTATCCATCTTGTATTTCTTGCAATGACATGAGAAAACGCCGACTCTCCATAAACATCAATATCTAAATTAAATTAAATGTAATCAAAATTTTGTGTGATTTAAGTAATTAAGACAACTTTAGTCGTTCCTTTATTAATGCCAATATTTTTGAATGCCTGGTGGGTTATCAGTAGTTAAAGCATAAATTGCAGAGCACAAAATATTTTTGGCTACAAGATGTATATGATGGAATAGGGAACATAGTTGTTTAATACCACAAAAACAAACATAATTGCCTAAGATTTGTCGAAGAGGAAGTTTTTGTATTTATTCCAATAGTATTGATATTAATATATATGCATGGATATTATCAAATAGAAGAATTTGCAATATATCCAACATACTCAACAGAAACACTTCATCATAACTTGAGTTGCCTTGTTGTAACTCATTAATTCATTCTATTTGCGGGACACAAAGAATGGAAGTAGGATGACTCCTCCAATTTTGTTTCTTTAAATACAGGACCGATGCCACATAAGTATGGCTTATGAAAAATGATTCGTAAATATAAAATGTAAGCTATGGCCCGTAAGCAAGATACTTCGTAATAAGAACCCTTCGTAAATACCAGAACCCTACAAATTCTAATCAAACAACAATAAACATCATACATCGAAGAAATAAGAAAGAAACAACCACTCCACCAAGGAATGATGCAGTTCCAATCACGATTGGAGAAATCCAAACGTGCAATCTGTAACAACATGAACAGGCAAGAAAGAACAAGAGCAACATGCAAATAAGAAATCAGTGGAGATGCAAAAAACAAGCATGAACCAGTGAACCAACAATGCTGCTGAAGCATATAAATTTAAAAAATAGAAAAAAATGTATTGTAACAAGCTTGTTAAGTAAGAATTCAAGGATACCAACCCTGTTAGGTGAACATTTAAGTCTATCAGAAATGATCTATAAACATTTAGGAAAAAAATGCTATGTGGCAGGTCTCTGATGTATCCCAAAAAAATTATTATATTTTTTATAACAATAGTTCGATTACCAGATAATGTATTGGAAGGAAAAACTTTGGATATGCTAGCATATCCAACATTCCATAAATTTACCTACCATAAAATGCTAAACCAAACATTCATATTAATGCTAGCATTAATCCACCTTCGATGAATGCATAACAAAATATATGATTCAAAAATACCATATACAAACAAATACTTTGGATATGCCAACATATATAACATTGGGAATAGTGAAGCTGACAATAAGACCTCCAATCCCTTTTCCAATCAGATCATGACAATTATGGTACTTTTTTTATATAAAAATTGATGTCTTGAGTTCCCTGGTTCCAACAATAGATAATATGGAAATATTTGTGGTCAAAGCACAAACTAATACGAGGTAAACGATTTATCAATCGCTATAGTCCCTCTATGCCTACGACATGGACTAAATGCAATGTGGCAGGTCTCTGACATATGCCCAAAAAATTATTATATTTTTTGTAACAATAGTTTGAACACCAGAGAATTTATTGGAAGGCCAAAATTTGGATATGCTAGCATATCCAACATTCCATAAATTTACCTAGCATATAATTCTAAACCAAACATTCGGATTCATGCGAGCATTAATCCACCTTCGATGAATGCATAACAAAATATATGATTCAAAGAGACCACATACGATCAAATATTTTAGATGTGCCAACATATATAACATTGGGAATAGTGAAGCCGACAATAAGACCTCCAATCCCTTGTCTAATCAGATCATGACAAATATGGTACTTTTTTTAATATAAAAATCGATGGTTTCAGTTCCCTGGTTCCAACAATAGATAATATGGAAATATTTGTGGTCAAAGGACAAACTAATACGAGATCAATGATTTATCGATCACTATAGTCTCTCTATGCCTACGGCAAGGACTATTAAGTAGACAGGGTTAAAATTTATTGTACAAAGGTGAGTATTGGTAACATAGATGAAATGATAATAAGTAAATTAAAAGAGTGTGATAAATATAAGAAAACAAATATAAATGTAAAGTAAATAAGTGAATATAAAAGGTAAAAAAAATGTGAGAAGTGTGAAAATGTAAATAATAAATAAATAAAAAGGAGAGTAAAAGACACTTATTGATAAAATTTAAAAGCACAAAACGGTATAACAATACATGCAAGTGTATAAATGGTTGATGTTATGTGAATAGATGAGTCTGTATGTGAGCATGCATGAGGAAAGTGAAGGGAAGAGTATATAAAATGCTCTTTATAACATTTTTTCAAGGGTAATTCAATATAGACAAATGACACAAATTGGCATATGAGGGTAATATTAAGGTAATATTAATCAATGGAGAATCCATTTCCTCCCATTGTATATAAAATATTGTTAATACGAATAGATTTCAAGAATAGTTGTAGGGTATAGATTAAAATAAGAGGTATATGTATCATAATTTTAACAAAGAAAAATAGTAGTGGATAATTGTTCAAGATATAATAAGCAATGGAAGAAGATGTTATTGTGGAAGTAGATGATGAGTAAGAAGTATAGAATAATTTAGTTTGAGCTTAGGGACACACAATGTAGTAAGAAGGTGAGTGGAGGGTAGTATTGACATACAACCTGGAAAAATGAATAACAAGAATAAGGTAGTAAATGTAGCACTTTATACAATCTAATAGATGGAGAGAAAAAAAAATAAAAAAAATTGGGAAGTGTGTGGGTGAGATGCAAGTAGTAATTGAGGTGGTGTACAATTAAGTAGTAGAAAGTGGGTGAAAACATAAGTGGATGAGTTATAATGGGAATAATTATACAAGAAATGTAATAACAAAGATGATAATATATATACAAATATTTATATAGTTGAGGGTTATAATAAGGAAATAAATACAAATGGAACTGTATAGAATAGAACGATGATGGTATAAAAGTTAACAATAAAGTAATAGACACGCGTTAAAGAGGAAGAAAAAAAATGTAGAAAGAAAATGACTTGGTAAACAAAAACAAATTGTGTATTTAGTGATTTGAGTAATGGATTCAAAAGAAGAGAGTGAGGTACAATATGTTCAGTAAGTGAAGATAGTAAATTTATAAGCGAATGTAATTAAATAAAGTATATGTAAAAGTGAAAGGATATGTTATAAGTATGATTAAAGAATAAGGAACATACTAAATTAGGTCAACACATATTAATGAGATGAATATAAAATAAATAAAATCAGTGCTTGTGTTTGTAATGAGAAAAGAACGTTGCATCAAGGGTGGTTGATTAAATAAATTATGAAGGAATTAATACAAATGATTGGGAAAATTAATGATGTTTAAAGTAAGATATAGTGGTGGAGGAAAGGTAATATGAGGAAGGCTAAATATGGAGTTAGAATTGATTTCAAGGTGGATTGGAAATGAATGAACTAGAAATATGATGTTGTATAGGGAAGAACAAAATGATAATAGTTGATTAAGCATGGTGAAGTGTGCAACGTAAATGGTAAATTAAATGTATTCTACAAAAGTAAGAGAGAGTAGTTGATTGGAGTAAGAAATAAAAGGTTTATGAGATATTGCAATAATAAGATGATGGGTGTATAAATAATATAAAGTATTCGTTAAGTTAAGAAATGATGACGTGTTTAAAAAAAAAGTGGTATCAAATGTAATGACAGATGGAAATGTGTAAAAGGAATGTTAAATAAGACAATACACTATAAGAAATGTTAATGACTTCTAGAAAATATTTTAAGGAGTAATAATATAATGAAAGACTAAGTGATACCATAATGGCCTATGGTGTGAACAAAGAACTTGAGTTCATAATGATAATGGAATTTTTTTTATGATACGTTTTATTATATCGTGGGTTGTGGTAAGAAATTTGGATGAATTGCTAATGGTTGATGTAATAGTAACACAACTTGTTCTTAGTTATGCATTGACTTTTTAATTCAGTTTGAGTTAATTAATAAGGAAATATGGTAGTGAGTGCAAGTGAGTAAATAAATTACTATCTACCCCCACCTTGAGTGAAGATGACCTTGTAGATAAATAAAAGAAGAAGAAGAAGAAGAAGAAGAATGTTAAGCCCTAATATTGGCTCATTACCCCTTAATTGGGGCATATTAGATTAGTAATGCTATTTTATTTATGCCGGATTTAGGCCATTAGTTGTAATTTAGATTAGTAATGTTA
>JZKD02S1679850.1:267976-293282 GCA_000966675.3 Picea glauca | reverse complement strand
AATTAATTAAATTATAAGATAATGATTATAAGAGTGATGTTTAAATTAACACCAAAAAAACCTTTTTGGGATGTGGAGTTCCTCAAGTAAAAGAAAGAGTAATTTCTCATTGTTATTGGGCAGGTAAGCTCAATTAGGTCAAAATGGAATAATGATTAGGATTTTAAATTAAGTAAGGGTTAATTAACACTAATAAGTATTAAACAAAGAAGATTTCCAAAGTGGTATTTTTATGTATTATGGAATAATTAATCTGAAATATTATTAAGAATTGCCGAGGCGGATTTGGATCGTCAGATCTAATGGATAGTTGTTCAGTGTGATTGGAGGTTTAAAGGGATGAGTAGGAGAGGTAGCACGTTCGTAGGAGGTCCAAGGACCATAGATATAATTGCGTGAGCCGTGAGATAATAGTCATTATATTTCACAAAACCTCCTTTAGAAAAGTCAATCGTTTTCCTTATCTAGTGGTTACTTGGAATCCCAAGGCACACTACATCCATAGGACCAAATAAACAAGCATATTTCGATTTGTTTGAATATGTGTAATCAGATTGATTGATTCAAAGTATTCTGTGGGGCCATGGAAGGAATGCTCTGATAGGGGGGAGTTCTGAGAATGAAGGTGAACTGTTGAATCAAAATGGGAAAGATTTAATCTCAACTGTTAATCGAGATGATTCCCCTAGAGAGGCTAAGTGAGAAGTTGAAAAGTGGTTATCCATAGATCAAGTAGAAGTTCCGAGGAATTCCTAGCTATTTAACCAGGTTATCCGAGAACCATTAGGGAGACCTTCAACCAAAGAAGACCTTGATACTTTAAAATGTTATAACATTCAATGTAGATCTCTAATTTGGGCATAGTTATAGTCATCAAAATGCTCATGACCAGCTGAAGACATTGATTCCCTCGAGAAGAGACTTAGAGGTGGTTAAGGAAAAAGTGAAATTTGAATACCCCATCCTTTAAAAGGTACTTGGGGGGTTGGGTGTCTTACAAAGTGGTATTAGAGCAGGAAAAAACACTAGGCCTAGATGGGCCATAAATTAGTTCTAGGACTAGTATAACAAGTCCAAGACAATCCTGTTAGAAAATTCCCTCTATGTTGAAAAAGGTTTATCAATTATTTGAACAAGTTCCTTGATTGAAATTTCATTTTGAAATTTCTTACAGCAGAAATATTACATGAAGATTTGTAGTAGAATGAGAATATTTTTTCTTTATGATATCTACTCCTACAAGAGTGGGAACTTGTTGATAAGCATTAATGGTTGAACTTGAATGTGAAGGAATAAAAATGGCAGAGTCTTGTTAAGGGAATCTTAATCCCAAGAGACGCATGAACTAGTGATTGTAATGCTACCTCTATGTATGGGAAGTTTAAGCCTCTAGCATTTATGATGGTTTTTTTATACGAGAGTTAATACCCTTGCGGAAAAATTCCTTATGGTTAAAGGAATTGAGTAAGGAGTGATAAAACCCTTGGCAATAATAAAGTGTTGCTTCAATAAAAGGGAAAACCCTATATGTATAGTTCCTCATGATTACAAAATCAATGGAAAATGGGTAAGGTCAATTTACTTGACCCATGATGAGTGAAACATATTATTGGAACAATCTCGATATGAAAATAATTGGAATACGTCTGCACTATAGGAATGAGTAAAATGCTTGGTGCACGAGGATATTTTGGAATGCATGTGGAAAATATTGAGCATGCATGTAGACTTATTATAGTCTATTATTGGATGTAAAATATGGAAATGTCATAGATCATATGGTTATTAATGATATGATTATAGTAGTATGAAAAAAATGTTGATGATATTGATGTAATGATACCTTATGAGGATAAGGCATAATGGGTAATGAAATTTTGATCTTGAATGCGGTAAAGGAAGTGTTGGGGTATTTCTAGATGACCAATGGGTCAGATTGACATCCAAATATGGATGGTATCCATATAGGCATTGTTGGGTATGCTCAAGTAGTAGTGAGAGAAATCTAAAAAGGATTCCCTTGATAAAAATGTTTGTTTCCCAAGAATGGTTTCAGGCATGAAGAGAAGCTAGATTGATTGTCTTGTTTCCATGGGAATTGTTGAAATTGCCCAGATTGTATTTCTGGGTTGTGGAACACTTTAATGAAATTCAAGGAAAGAGTGTTTTCTTGTTGGTTTTTGTCATGTAGAAATGGAAACATAATTATGAATATGTCTACGAGACTTCGCATGTGAAAGATTGTAAGATATCAAAAGATAGGATAGCATAGTGTTGAGTAATCCTATGATACCTGCCACAAGAATGTATGTAATATTTCTGGGAGAAGGATATAGAATTTGAAATGTTCAATTGTGTTAATGACATGGAAAAAGGTGCAATCAATGGAATTGCATATTGAATATTTATCTATGTTTGTATATGCTTGAGTGCATGGATTGAATGTGTCATACGTTTTCCCAGTATGAAGACTGATATTAAGACCAAATAGAGATGAATTAATGATATATAATTTTCAAGTGATGCACATGTATGATGTATGAGTATATGTATATTAAAGGAATGATATGCCTTCCTGTAGAAGTGAAATGTAGGGAAAGAATTTCACTTTTCAGGATTGAATAAATACCATGGATGAATGGATGAGTCCATTTTAAAGAGTCATGGTTTTTTTTTTGAATAATAGCTTGAAGATGATGTGTTCCATTTCATATAGAAAAGGTAGTATAAATTGATGAAAGAGTAAATGGGGACGGATACTCTGTTCTCATGATAAAAGGAAACATGATTACACTTTTAAAGTCTGCATGTAAATGATTGTGAAAAATAATGAACTAATTAATTTTCAATAGATACGGAAATGAAACTATAAAGTGTTCCTATGTTGGAAACACACAATGCATTATAAAGAATGTGATTAAAGTACAACGTGAATGAAAATTGATAAATAGATGTGCATGTGTGAATGCACAATCTGAATACATAATAGAAATACAAGTTGATAATTCCTTATGGAATATTGGGTAAGAATATGAAATGACAAAGTTGAGGTTGACTTGAGGTTTAGGTCATCTCAGGTAGTGATGGATATGAAATAAGGAATTTGCATGTTGAGGGATTTCCATATGGAAGAATTGTGTGAGAACTTTTTCAAGAGAACAAAATCATAATCTTAACGACTACTGGAAAATTAGACAATATAATACAAAGTCTATTTGTACAAGAATCTTGGATTACATTTTAAAATATCATGCGTGAGTTAAATATATCCAAATGAATGTTGAACAACTTGATTTTCTCTTTGGTGGAATGTGCATAATGCACTAGTTCTTAATTTGTGGGAAAAATCTTGTTGTTGTAACATGTTGAATTATTGTTACACACCAAAATGTCAAACCACCTTGTTGCACTTAAGTGTCATAAGTGCAGTATGCACCTTACCATGTTTCACATGGAATTTATCAAGTGTCACATGCATCTTAATACGTGTCGCATGCACTTTATTAATTGTTGTATCTTTGACACCATGGAAGAACATTTGTCATAATCCCTAATCATCATGAAAAGGTCGGAAAAATGCTTTTTACCTTCAGATTTTGACCCTTTTTTAATGTCAACACTCCCCTGCCCATGTATATGGAGTGTTAAAATCTTATCAACGCTCCCCTGCCCATGTAGAGGGAGCGTTGAAAACACCATGTTCTCAATACTGGGGGAGTGTTGAAGTTGTTAGGTAAGTTACAACTAGCGCTTCATTTTCTAAGGATTAGCTCTGAGACACTCTTAAGTGGTTTTGGTTGAGGGGTTGAGTCATAAGAAGAGTCACCCATATGCCTTCCATTTTGGGTTACCAAATCATAAACTAAGGAGATAAAATATCAATTATTCCCTCAATTGGATATAGTTGTTGAACCTCTCAAATCCCATATAATGAGGCCACTCAAAGGTGAAAGTGGGGAGTGTTAGCACTCTATAAATGTTTTCTAGCTGAGTAGACAAAGGAAAAAGGTAATTGTTTCAACTATCTTTAGAGATGAGGAGATAGCCTTCTCAACTTAGAGAGGGCTCTCTCGTGTCACTTGATATTTATTTGAAAATCAGTCACTAGATTCGGTTGTTTTGTGGGTTTTAATAAAATTGTTGCCAAAGAAGGGGAGGAACACTAAGGGCTATGGAGTCAAAATTCTGAAAGTGAACGAAAACAATGCTCATCTATTAGAACTCTATATAGGGTAAAGGCTAAATGAGGTGATGAATCTGAGTTATTCTTGAATTTAAATAGAGTGTAAGAAGATAAAGAAAATAAGTAACTGCATCAGATCATTACTGAAATGAATTTTGAATTAGTTAAGAAGTCAATCACACAGTTTAAATTTCTTAAGACAAGAGCATCATAAGATGAATTATGGGCCTTTAAATATCCAATTTAAATAGAATAAAATGTAAATGAAATGATAGATCACAGGAAATACATACAATGAGGGGAAACAAAGCTCATATCACCACCTTTAGAATATTTTTATAGAGACTTCAAAATCTTCTGCATTTATATTCAATTCAACTTTAAAAAATTACAAATAGAGTTCGAAACAACCAAAAAGGTTCTCTTGCACTTATTCCAACATCAATTCATTCATGTATCCCAATATTTATACAATTTGATTAAAATGGATGAAACTAAAGTGTTTCGGCTTTTAAAACTGATTAAAAAAAAATCAACTGACAATTTCGGTATATGAACCGATTTAGAATGATTAACAAAAAATTTCAAAATTAGGGACAATTTCTCTGCCTGATCGGCTTCCTTTGCACCATGTGTCTCGCTCTGGTCTTCTGTTGAATATGAAAATATGATGACATATGGAGATCATTTACTGGTTCCAAGGAAACTACATTTTCTCTTACCCAACAACATGATTTCCTTCTATTGTGATTCAGAGGGAATTTCATAATACATCATCTGTTTAATCAAAATCTCTAGGTCAATGCATGTGGCGTAAGACATAGTCGACAAGAAAACCTTCATTGTTTTAAATTTATTCCAAATTTCAAAGTCTATAGCCAAATACTTTACCAGACTTGGGCCTTTCAAACTTTCCTCTATAGCTTCAAATTTGGAATGGTTCATCCTTCACTAAATGAGGAGAGAATTGTAGTTTTCTTCATTGTATAATGAACCTTTTCCATCCCAAAATGGTGGGAGGCCCTTAATGAACAATTGCTCAAATGTATCTTTAAACTCCTGTATATTGTGCTCCATTTGCATAGCTATGTTCTGAACCGATTTGAGCAGGTTGTGCTTAGTGATGATCCTCCTAGCCCAAATGATCAACGCAATTATGCCCTTTACCCCAATAGTATGAAGATTAGCAATGGGCACAAAATTTACTAAATCAATAGCATTTTGAGCCCATTCCAAGGGCTTGTTGGCTAATATTTCATTAAAAATAGTACACTTTCTTTAGGCCATGGAAGACATGTTGTCTTTTTCGTTTATAAAATTAAGATAAACCCTGAATTTAGAAGCCTTTGCAGCAATAGCATCCTAGATCACATGTTTAGCTCCATGTAATAGTGTTTTTCCCTTTAACCTTGTTTTCAACTTGTTCACTCTCTCTTGCAAATATTGATTATCTCTCTAGAGTTGAGCCATCTTCTCATATTTTACTTTCATCTCTTGTTTCAACTTTTCTATGACCTATTTGAAGCCCTTGATCTCCCCTGTTTTTAAGATTACCTGAGACATAGCTTGAACCAACCCCTCGGTGCTTGATCCAACCTTTCTATTAGCAGGTACGATGACAACCATATTTGATGTTGCTACCTGTGTTTGTGACCAATTCTATTTATATTTTTCTAATTGTAACACTTTAGCTTTGTAATTGAGTGCCTCTTGTCTAAATGTTTCCTTCTCCTGCTCTAAAGTAACTAGCTATGTTGTCTTTGGATGATTTGTAGGGTACATCTTCAACTTTTTCCTTAGGTTTTGGATCATCTTATCTTTCTCATACAAAGAATCCTTTACCCCTTGAGGGCCTTCAGATTATAACCTTTTAACGTGTGTCAACAAAGCTTTGCTAGATGATATTTCCTATTTCAATTATCGATTTAGTTTGAGTGCATGTGTTGTTAATCTTGAAACTTTCAGACTTAAAATTAGGTAGTCTAAATAAAGCATGTCACTAGAATTCCTGTGAAACTTTACTTTGTCTGGGGCACTAATCTTCTCATAGTGCATCTTAATTTCAAACACTTTATCATCATCTACTATTGCTATATTAAATGTCTTTATTTCCACATCTCTGACTGAGAACATGGACGTCTTATGCTGGGAGATATTCTCTACTTCAGGAAACATGTCTCTTATGTTATTGTTGGCCATACTTTCTTTTACAACATACTGGTTCATCAAGTCCTATTTGGATTGATAAATTTCCCCAGGTGTCTTGCTAAATATGTGTTTCTTGTTGCTGAAAACCCTTGTGATGCTTTCACTTTGTGGCATGCTTCCTGTAGCAGCTTATTCATTATTGGTTGCACCGTCCACCATTTCCATGCTCATTTTATCTTTAGGTTCGTCTTCTTCCAGTTCAACCACTTGAGAGGCTGGCGTAATTTTCATTTTCTTGGGAATATCTTGTTGACTACTAGTACCAAGGGCCTCCGAACTGCTCCTCTTATTATAAACACTCATTTTAGGATCTTTGAAAACCAACCTAGGGGAAGGTTTATGTGTTGGGTTCTGGTGAGGGATTGGTTCTGTTTGTTTTGTTTGATCATGATGCAAAGTGACCTCCATATCTACACAGGTTTCTAGATTAGTCAGTTTCTCAAACCCTTCCACATGTTCATGTTCATAGTGGCCCTATCTGCTACTCAATATTCTCTTTGATATGATTTGTTGTAGATCATATTTCCTCCCTTGCAACTGTGTGAAACCAAATTCATTGAGTTTGGATTGGATCTGAGGAAAAAATGACTTGTTCTTTACTACAAAGGGTCCTACTATGAAAGAAAGTTTTAAGTTATAATCCTTGTGTGCCTTCAAAAAATGCTCTATCTCTAAAATGATCCTTTGTTTGATAAACTCCAAAGCAAAGATTATGGGAGTCAAAAAGATAGGTAAAAGGTAAGGTCCTTATTGATAGCCATATACCCAAATCACAGTAGATTGTATGAATGACATCCAATCTCCTACCCTCCTCTCTAGATTTGTTTATAAAGAGCTTTTCATTTCGTCTAGAACCCTTAGTAGGCCTGAACAAAAGATAAGGCTGTACACCTTGGACATGATATTATTGATGAAAATAAGCATGGTGGTCCTTTTACATTCAGTTGAAATAAATGCAGTCTCTAGAAATTCGGTTTTGTAAGATTCCAGGAACATTCTTAGTAAGTGCGTGTATTATTTGAAGAGTCTCAATGAATTGAAATTTACCATCTCTTGATACATATTATCAGGGATGAATTTTTCAAAATTGACACAGACTGTATGACTAGACCCTAACATAAAAAAAGGTCAACACGAAACATAACATGACTTATACTACAAATTTGTCTCCAACCCTAAAATTTGACTAAACAGAGAACACGCCCACTGGAAATCAATGGAAATGATGCTTACACTGGAAGGAAACGAGAGATTCTCGGAATGGTGTTCAGGTTTGACAATGGTTTATAGAAACATGGATTTTGCTTCTGATGGGCATTCCCTATAAATTGTGATCATTTTCTCATCCTCAAAGGGATCTGACACTATGGGGGAGGACTATGGTATACTGAGGGCGTGTTGAAGTGACATACTATCAATTTCACATAAAGCCTCTGACCCTAATTTATTCAATATGACCCTTTCTTCCTGCGAATATCGCTCCACACACCATCTTATGAACTCAGGGAAAGTAAAGACTACATCTACGACGTAAGGGATAATAGAGGCTTGAGCCACTTTGAGGAAGGCTATGCGCATTCCAAAATTGTCTAACAAATTAGATCTGGACACAAAAATGGGTGAAACTGTTATTTCTGTGTCAAAAACATCTGAGTCCCTGACAATTAAGGATTTTTCCCTAGAGGCAAGATCTTGCTGAGTTATGGATAAAATGATAGGGTTAGCAACCATGGTGAAAAATTTATGTGCAGCGGCGAAGAAAGCATGAATATGATTCAGTTTTGATCTTGAGTTTCAAATGGATTATTTGCACCAATTTTTGAACGTTTGAATGCTTCACAATATCATAAAATAATGTTGGGGGCCCTCTTTTTATATGTGCCTATCGACATCATGGATTGGAGAAAACGATTTTAGGTAGACCTCTTTTCTCTCTGATGTGCCTCTGAGGGTGCCACACATCCACGAATGAAACCATGGTATTTTTCCCTGGCCCACCTTTGAATAATTATCTTCTGTGCTGCTTCGTTGCCCGATATGCACCTTAGCTGTTGATCTGGGCTTCTTCAGGATCGACAGTCCGTCGGGTCCCATCAAATTTGATATTGGGGATTGGAGAAAATAGTTTTAGGCATACCTCTTTTCACCCCGATGACCCTCTAAGAGCGCCACACATCCACAAATGAAACCACGATAGTTTTCCCCGACCCACCCTCGAATAATTAACTTTCACGCTATTTGGTCGCCCGATATGGATGTTGGTCGTTGATCTGGGCTGCTTCAAGAACAACGATCCGTCGGGTCCTACCTTTCACGTCTCTGCTATATTTTTCCATATGTTTATAGATATAGCCCGGTCCTCCAAACTATCATGTTTCTTTAGCGGTATATCTCTTCGCTAAATTTCTAAAACTTGGATTCTGTCTGAAAATTGTTATGGTAATAACATAGGCTCCAACTGGGGATGTTATCCTCCCTGCGACGTAGAAAATAACTGTAGAATAAATGCATACCCATTGGGTTGTGGTCTATTTGTGTGATCTAAATCCATTGGCCTTTATTCAAAAACACTAAATCTACCCAACATAGCTCAGGTCCTTCACCTTGGGCTTCAACTATGACACTTTTACTCCAACTTCTTCACGTACAAAGAAAAAAAAAAAAAACCATTATATACAATCAATGGAAGGGGTGAAGATTTTTCAAACAATGTAATGTTTGAGGAACCTACCATTCACAAGCCCTCCTCTAGATATCTTTCCATTACTCTCCTATAAGAAATAAGCATTGCTCCCATGGTACGCTGCAATTTTGAATGGGCCCAGCCACATGTGATCAAATTTCCCATGTTTTCCCTTATCTTCGTTTCTGGCATCCCACTTTAGCACCCAGTCTCCTGGTTCAAAATCATCTACCTTGGTACGTATTTCTAAAGCCTCTTTGATCTTGTCTTGGTGCAACTGAGCATTATTGAAGGCCTTTTCCCTAGTTTGTTGTACATTGATCAGTTCATCATCTCTTCTCTGAATGGCGTTTGTTTTTGCTTCCTTCTCCTGTAACAACTTCATTACCAGGAATCCCAATACAGTAGGAAAAATATCTTTTGTACCATAAAAAATATATAAAGGAGATGTGGCAATAGATCTCTTTGGGGATATCTTGTCAGTCCACATCGTGTGGATGAGCTTTTTGTGCCATGCCTTTTTATTCTCTTGCAACATTTTTTTGATGATTCTGACTAAGATTTTATTTGAAGATTCAACCAATCCATTTCCTTATGAGTAGTATGATGTGGAATGACCAAGGTTAATGTTGTACTCATTACATAATTTCTCCAATTTAATAGATTTGAAAGCCTCTCCATTGTCTATTATAATTTTGATCAGGCATCTGAATCTAGACAGGATATTGTCTTCTAAGAATCGAATGATAACATCATCTGTAGCATGTCTAGTGGGAATCCCCTCAATTCACTTAGTGAAATAATCCGTTGCAGTCAGGATCCATTTGCATTGCGCTGAGGATTGTGGATGTATTTCCACTATAAAATCTAGGCCCCACTATCTAAAAGGAGATTCCACAAAAATATGTTTTAAAGGAAGAGCCTGCAATTTTCCTTTCCCATCGAAAATTTGACATTCATGGAGCTTTCAAAATTCTTTATAAACATCGATAAAAATGCCAGGCCAATAAAAACCATCTCTCAAATTTGTTTTCACAGTTGTATTCCAATAATGATGACCTCCATAGTCACCCTTATGAAAATCTCTGATGGTTTTCTCTGCTTCTTCTTCTATCAAATAACTCAATAAAATCCCCCTTGGATCCTTCGAGTACATCAATTCATTTACTATAAAAAAAATTGCTACCTTCAGTTTCAAGAATTTGGCTTTTGTTTTACTGTACTCGAGAGGAGCCTGCAAATTCTCCAATACAAAGATGATATCTGCATACCATGTAGAGTCAAGAAATTTCTGAGATATTTGTGGATTCCCCTTTTCTTCTTTTGTTGCATTATCTAACAGATCTGCAGTGAATTTTATTCCCAAGAGTTCACAATTTGTTTGTGCCATTAGTATAGAAAGTCCCTGTCCTTTGATCAACTTGGCGGGATTAATCTCCAAGTCATATTCTAACAGTACTGCTATCCATTTTCCCCTCTTTCCTTCAGGATCAGGCTATGTCAATATGTCTTTCATTGATTTGTTGGGAACATAATCAATGGTATGTGAATGTAGGATGTAAACCCTGAATGATTTCAATGTCTTGACTAAAGAATATGCTTGCTTCTCCATGATGTCATATTTTAAAGGAACATCTCTCAATGTCTTTTTGTAATACACTATTGGCTTCTCAAAATTCTGGTCATCTTTCTGGAGCAACACGCCTACAATTGTGTGTTCTGAAGTGAAAGAGAATAGTATGAAATATTTCTCAAAACTGGGACTAACCAGTACAAGAGACTTTGTCATTTCCACTTTTATGTATTCAAAAGATTTTCTAGCCTCAGGAATCCACTTGATTTCATTTCCCTTCTTTATCATGTTGGCGATATGTTTTATGATTTCAACCAAATTAGGAATGAATCTCCTTAGGAAATTCGCTTTTCCCATGAAGGATTGTACTTCCTTTTTGCTTCTGGGTATGCCAATTTTCAATATCGCCTCAACTCTGTTGGGGTCTACCTTTATCCCTTCCTTTGAAATAATGTGTCCTAAGAGATTTCCTTATTCCATGGAAAAATTGGACTTTTTTGGATTCAATGATATACCAAATTTCCTACACTTTTCAAATGCCCTCCTGAGATGTTTGATGTGTTCTTCATTTGAGGCAGAATACACAGTAATGTCATTGAGGTATATAACAATAAATTTGCCTTTTTCATCAACAAAATCTATGTCCATAGATCTTTGAGACATTTCCCCTGCATTCATAATTCCAAATGGCATTTTGGCGTACATGAATTTTCCCCATGGTGTAGGGAACGTCATCTTTTATTGATCATAAGTGTGTACCATGATCTAGTTGTATCCTGAGAAACCATCTAACATCGACATCTTATGAGAACCCACCACCTTTTGTAAAATATGATCCATTTTGGGAAATGGGTTGTTGTCCTTAAGAGACACCTTATTCAGGTTCCTGAAATCTATGCACAACCTGATTTCTCCACTCTTTTTTCTAATTGGCACAAGGTTGGCCACCCATCTCAAAAACCTCATGGACACTATGATTTTTTCTTCAAATAGTTTATTTACTTCTTTTTCTATCAATGGTAACAACGAAGGGTTTATTCTTCTTAATTTTTGTTTTAACGGATTGTGATATTATTTTATTGGGATAACATGCTGGATTATATTGGTATCATAAACTTTCATCTCGTCATAGCTCCAAGCAAAGACATCATGGAACTCTTTCATTAATTTTACATACCTTTCTTTGACTTCAGGGATGATCTTTCTGGATAGCTTAATGATCTTTGGATCCTCTGGAGTCTCGATATTCCAATCTTTGACATCCCCTTCATTTACTGTAATCTTTTGACTTCTGTCCATGTCATTATTATCAAAATGTTTCTCTAAAGGTACTAGTCCTTTGGGAATGATGTTTCTTTTCAAATGTACAATAACTTTGCCTACAATTTGGTTGTCAAAGTATCCTTCTTTCGTGAAATAAGTTGCATCCACCTCATCGTCACAGTATTCATCATCAATGTTTAAATTTTTGAACTTATTTTCCATTTTGAGGAAGCTTTCTATATGCTTGTCATTTTCAAAAACTTGCCATTGCTTCATATTATTTGGTACTCGAGTCTGCACTTGATTTCAACCTTGTATATTTTTTGAGGGAAAATTAGAACTTTGAACACTGTTGCTGAAGTAGCTAAGGCATCAACAATCTGATTTTGTTCTCTTGGAATTGCTAAAAGATTTCATTCTGAAAATTTGTCAAGGAGGTCTAGTACTAGGTTTCTATAATCCCTCGATCTGGGATTTTTTTTCTTGGTAGATGCCTTTGATTTGATTTATGATGAGCTCAGAGTCTCAAAGTAAAGAAATTATTTTGGCACCTAATTCTTCCAAAAATTTCAATCCCAATATTAACGCTTCATATTCGGCCATATTACTGGTGCATTCGAAAACAAGTTTGTAAGAGCAGAATTTTGAGTCTCCTTTAGGATGATTGATCCATACACTAGCTCTAGCTCCTTATCTACATGCATATCCATCGAAATTCATTTTCTATATCTGATCCTCTGTATCATCTTGCTGCTCTGAAAGTTCCTTCATCTGGTGGTCAAGCTCATTTTTGTCGGCCATAATGATTTATGTTTCCTCTTCTCTGGAGCACAGGTCATTGAATAAAATAGAGGACCCTAATTCAGTTCCTACCGAATAGATAGGATGATTTCTAGGCTGATATTTGTTGCTAACCATATATTTAAGAAGAACCTCCCTGTACAATATTATGTCTTGACCAAAGACAGAAATGGTGGCATATGACATGTCCATATGGAGGGTTCCTTTTAGTTTTTCATCCCATGACTTGGAAAAAAACATACCAAATTTTGGACGGATATTAGTGACCACTACGTCCATCACCATATTCTTGGTTGGGATTTGTGACAAAGAAACCATCAGGTCTTTGATCATGCCAAGGCATTTCACCTTTCTTAAATCGAAGGAGAATAGGTATTTATAAGGTCTTGTGGCATTGAGACCTAACTGGTCCATGACCACTTTGGGCATCAGGTTGTGAGATACTCCTGAGTCTATCATAACATTGTGCAGAATCATGTCATGGATTTTCAATCTGACATAAAAAGAAGGGACGTCTTCATTTTCGTTGCTTTCTTCTACTCTTGGCCCAAATAGGATGGATGAGTGATCATCTTGTATTTTCAGGGTATTAGAGGTTTGTCCCATCTTAAGAATTTTGATGATATGATTTATGTACTCGCTATTCTTGATCAATTTGTTAAATGGTACCAATTTTTTTTTATCTTAGCCATCTCACTTTCGAAATCAAAAGAGGATGAAGTTTTCTCTACCTCTTTGGTGACCATTTATTTCCTTGTCAATAATTTCTTCTGAGGTTCTTATTTATTCTTCCCCTTTTCCATGGTATCCTTTGCAGCTGAATATTTCATGGTAGAGTCCTTTGCAACTAAGTCTTTTGCAACATAATTTTTTTGGGATGACTAGAAGAAGGTATGTTATTTTGAGCTCCTTTGGCAGGATTCCCCTTTGGAGGATAACCCTTTGGAGGGTTTGGAGGTATTTTTTGATTTCATGGGTTATATTTCCTTTGAAATTGCATGATGGTGTTTTGTTGTCCAATCTCATAATCTTCTCTTTCTACTGATACTCTTTCTTCTTCATCTTGCAAAAATATCTCAATTGCATCCATAAACTAGTCGTGTTCTTCTTTGGTAAAAAATACCATTGTTTCTTTATCATCACATCAGTTCATGTTTCCTTCAAAATATCCATCATAATATTCATTTACATATTTATTTTGAAAAGGAGGCTTTATTTGTTGTTCCCCCTGATTTCCTTGGTTCCCCTGATTTGCCTGATTCGCTTGATCTGCTTGAGTGGCATGATTCCCCTAGTTTGTTTGTTGTCTTCGTCTAATATGTGGATTGGTTAGTATTCTCAAATTTTTGGATGGACCGTCAACATGTTCTCTAGGGTTAGGCCTATTTACTAGGGCCATTCTCTCCATCATTCTTTCCATGTTTCTCATCATTGCTTCAAACTTTTCGTCTGATGTTTGTGATGTCAAAGTTTGTGCTTTATCATGAGTTATGTTCATGTTCCTGCCAGATTTAGATTTTATATTTCCTAAAGCCATTAGGTTTACTTCAAATTCTATGTCATCTATCATCATATCATCTAATGTGGAAGATCGTCATTCCCTCAATAATAAAGAGAAAACACTTTCAAAAGAATCAGTGTATCTGAGTTGAGCAACTTTAAGGGGGGGTTTCACCCCAGCAGGGATTAGATTATATACCTTCATGAATCTGGTTGAAAAATCCTCCATTGTTATGTCGGGTGATATTTTCATGTTGTTATACTGGATCAACAACTAGAGGGGATTTTTATTATCTCCCCATTTTGTAAGGAAGTTGGTTTCAAAGGCATCGAAATATGCGATGCTAGCTGATGGAAGGGCTTTGAACCACCTCCTTACCTCTCCTACAAGGCATTGTGTAAACAACCTCATTTTCACATTTTCAAATTCCACCTCTTTCAAGTCTACAAAATCATTGAACCAATATAGATGCTTATGAGCTGATATATTACATTCAACGTCATATAGTTTGATCCTTAGGTTGTAGTGTTG
Organism: Picea glauca; assembly: GCA_000966675.3. NCBI lineage: Eukaryota > Viridiplantae > Streptophyta > Pinopsida > Pinales > Pinaceae > Picea > Picea glauca. Next base: position 278,539 of record JZKD02S1679850.1, on the reverse strand, counting down.
AGGTAAATCATGCAATTGAGCATGCAATATGAGGGGATAAAATATGGATTCCATGGATGCTATGAGGGGTCAAAGAAGATGTTGGTTTCGAGCAGGGATCACTACAGTCTTAACAGATGCGACTAGAATCAAATCTTGGAATCTCTTTTCATCAAACATGGTCTCATTTAAACGAGATTCAGATTTAGTCTTGAACAAGGATTGTTCAAATTTCATGTCAAACTCAAGATCTTCAATGCTAGTCACTCCGTCTTTGGGCAAAGAAAAATATCAGTCTGGATGCAACACTAGGGTTACTAGATTTTTTTTTTCTCTTATGTACAAGCTTTTCAAGGTCAGACACAGGGATTTCAGCTTCTAGGTCTGGGCTACTCCTAGTGTTAATTCTCTTAGGAGCCAGGATTTCTATCTCACACAGTGTAGTGAAAATGGTCTATGAGTAACAGAGTCGCCAAAGAAAAAACAATCTCATCCGATAAGGTACTTGATCCACTGTCACCCTGAGGGATCAAAATAAAGATTTAAGTCATTTTTCCCAGGGAATATTTTTCAGTTTCATCCCCGGCAATGGCGCCCGAATGTTAGCACTCTGTAAATTTTGTCTGGTTGAAGAGAAAAATGACAGAGGTAATAGTTTCAACCATATTTAGAGATGATGCATTAGCATGCTCAACTTCGAGAGGGATCTCTCATGTCACTTGATATTTATTTGAAAAGTGGTGGCTAGATTTGGTTGTTTTGGGGTTTTTAATAAAATTGTTGGCAAAGAAGGGGAGGAGCACCCAGGGCTATGGAATCAAAATTTAGAAACTGAACAAAAACAATGTTGAGTTGGTATACCTCTATAGAGGATACAGGCTAAATGAGGTGATGAATATGAGTTATTTTTGAATTTAAATAGAGTGTAAGAAGATAAAGAAAACAAATAACTGCATCAGATCATTACTGAAATGAATTCTGAATTAGTTAAGAAGGCAATCAAATAGTTTAATTTGCTTAATCCAAGAGCATCATAAGATGAATTATGGGCCTCTAACTATCCAGTTTAAATAGAAGAAAATCTAAATGAAATGACAGATCATGGGAAATACATATGATAATGGGAAACAAAGCTCATATCACCACCTTTAGAATATTTTTATAGAGACTTCAACATCTTCTGCATTTATATTCAAATCAACTTTAGAAAATTACAAATAGAGTTTGAAACAATAAAAAAGGTTCTCTTGCACTTATGTCAACATTAATTCATTCATGTATGCTAGTATTTATACAATTCGATTACAATGGATGAAACTGAAATGTTTCATCTTCTAAAACTGATTAAAACAATTTTGACTGACAGTTTCGGTATATGAACCGATTTACAATGACTAACAAAACGTTTCAAAATTAGGGACAATTTCTCTAACTGCTTGGCTTCCTCTATGCCATCTATCTTGCTTTGATCTTCTATTGAATATGAAAATCTGATGACACCTCAAGATCATTTACTGGTTCCGGGGAAACTGCATTTTGTCTTACCCAACCTCACAATTTCCTTCCATTGCGAGTCAGAGGGAATTTTGTAATCCATCATCTGTTTAATAAAAATCCCCAGGTCAATGCATGTGGCATAATACATAGTCGGCAAGCCAACTTTCACTATTTTAAATTTATTCAAAATTTCAAAGTTTGTAGCCAAATACTCTACCAAACTTAGTCCTTTCAAACTTTCCTCTATAGCTTCAAATTTGGAATGGTCCATCCTACACTGAATGAGGAGAGAATTGTAGTTTTATTGATTGTATAATGAACCTTTTCCATCCCAAAATGGTGGGAGGCCCTTGATAAAAAAATGCTCAAATGTATATTTAAACTCTTGTATATTGTGCTCCATTTGCATAGCTTTGTTCTAAACCAATTTGAGCAGGTTGTGTTTGGAAATGATCCTCCTATCCCAAATGATCAACGCAATTATGTCCTTTAACAAAATAGTCTGAAGATCAACAATGGGCAAAAAATTTATAAAATCAATAGCATTTTGGGTTCATTCTAAGGGATTCTTGGATAATATTTCATTAACAAGAATACACCTCCTCTGGGCCATGGAAGCCACGGTGTCTTTGTCATTTATAAAATTCAGATAAACCATAAATTTAGCAGCTTCTGTAGCAATAGCATCCCAGATCACATGTTTAGCTTCCTGTAATAGTGTTTTTCCCTTTAACCTTCTTTTCATCTTGTTCTCTCTCTCTTGCAAATATTGATTATCTCTGTGGAGCTGAGCCATATTCTCATCTTTTACTTTCATCTCTTGATTCAACTTTTCTATGACCTCTTTGAGGCCCTTGATCTCCCATGTTTTTAAGATTACCTGAGACATAGCTTGAACCAACCCCTCGGTGCTTCATCCTACCTCTATATTAGTAGGTATGGTGACATCCATATCTGATGTTGCTGCCTGTGCTTGTGACCATTTCTCTTTCTCTTTTTCTAACTCTAACACTTTATCTTTGTAATTGAGTGCTTCTTGTCTGAATGTTTTTTTGTCCTTCTCTAAATCAACTAGCTCTGTTGTCTGTGGATGATCTGTAGGGGACATCTTCATATTTTTCTTTAGGGTTTTCTTCAACTTATCTTTCTCATCCAAAGAATCCTTTACCCCTTGAGGGCCTTCAAATTCTAACCTTTTAACCTGTGTCAGCCAGGCTTTGCTATATGCTTTTTCCTATTTCAATTCTCCATCTAGTTTGAGTGCATGTGTTGTCAATCTTGAAACTTTCAGACTTAAACTTAGGTAGTCTGAATAAAGCACGTCACTAGCATTCCTGTGAAAATTTACTTTGTCTGGGGCACCAATATTCTCATAGTGCAGCTTTATTTTAGACAATTTATCATCATCTTCTATTGCTATATTAAACGTCATTCTTTCCACATCTCTAACTGAGAACAGGGACATCTTATGTTGGGAAATCTTCTCTACTTTGGGCAAGAGGTCTCTTATCTCACTGTTGGCCATACTTCCTTTTACAACATACGGGTTCATCAAGTCCTCTTTGGATTGATAAAATACCCCAGGTGTCTTGCTAAATATGTTTTTCTTGTAGCTTAAAACCCTTGTGTTCCTTTGACTTTGTGGCATGCTTCCTGTACCAGATTCTTCATTCTTGGTTGCACCTTCCACCATCTCCATGCTCATTTTCTCTTTGGATTCTTTATCTTCTAGGTCAACCACTTGAGAGGGTGGTGTAATTTTATTTTTCTTGGGAATATCTTGTTGACTTCTGGTACCCAGGGCCTCAAAACTGATCCTCTTATTATAAACACTCATTTTAGGAGCTTTGAAAACCAACCTAGGGGATGGTTTCTGTGTTGGGTTCTACTGAGGGGTTGGTTCTATTTTTCTTGTTTGATTATGTTGCAAAGTGACCTCCATATCTACACGGATTTCTATATTAGCTAGTTTATCGAACCGTTCCAGATGCTCATGTTCATAGGGGCCCTGTTTCCTAGTCAATATTCTCTTTGATATGATCTGATGCAGATCATATCTCCTCCCTTGCAACTGTGTGAACCCAAATTCACTGACATTGTATTAGATCTGAGACAAACAGGACTTGTTCTTTACCAAAAAGGGTCCTACTATGAAAGGAAATTTTAAGTTAGAAGCCTTGTGTGCCTTCAAAAAATGCTCTGTCTCTGAAATTATCCTTTGTCTGATGAACTCCAAAGAGATGATTCTCGGAGTCAAAAAGACTATTAAAAGGTAAGGCCCTTCATGATAGCCATATACCCAAATCACAGTAGATTGTATGAACAACATCCAATCTCCTACCCTGCTCTCTGGATTTGGCTGTAAAGAGATTTTCATTTCCTCCAGAACCCTTGGCAAGTCTGAACCGAAGATAAGACTATACACCCTGGACATGATCTTATTGATGAAAATAAGCATGGTGATACTTTTACGTTCAGTTGAAATAAATGTAGTCTCTGGAAATTTGGTTTTGTTAGATTACAAGAACATTCTTAGCAAGTGCGTGTAGTATATGAAGTGTCTCAATAAATTGAAATTTACCAGCTGTTGATGCATATTATCAGTTATGAATTTGTCAAAATTGACAAGGACCAACTGACGAGACCCTGACATAAAAAAGGTCAACAGGAAACCTAACATGACTTCTACTACAAATTTGTCATTATCCAACCCTTAAATTTGACTAAGCAGAGAACAATCCCACTAGACTTCGATTACAGTGACGCTTACACTGGTAGGAAAGGAAAGACTCTCAGAATGGTGTTCAGGTTTGCCAATGGTTTGCAAAAACATGGTTTTTACTTATGATGGGTATTCTCTATAAAGTGTGATCATTTTCTCCTCCTCGAAGGGCTCTGAAACTATGGGGGAGAACTCTGGTATACTGAGGGTGTGTCGAAGCGATGGACTATCTGTTTCGCATAAAACTTCTGAGCCTAATTTATTCAATATGACCCTTTCTTCCTGCGAATATTGCTCCGCACAATAGCTTACAAACTCAGGGAAACAAAAGACTACTTCTACGACATAAGGGGTAATGGAGTCTTTCGCTGCTTCAAGGAAGGGTATGTGCATTCCAACATTGTCTAACAAATTCAATCTGGACATGGAAATGGGTGAAACCGTTATTTCTGTGTCGAAAACATATGAGTCCCTGTCAATTAGGGATTCTTCGCTAGAGGTGAGATCTTGCTGAGATACAAACAAAATGACAGGGTTAGTGGCCATGGATAAAAATGCATGTTCAACGACAAAGAAATCACGAATCTGATTCAGTTTTGAGATTGAGTTTCGAATGGATGCTTTGCACTAATTTTTGAACATTTGAATGCTTAAAAATATCATAAAATAATGTCGGGGGCCCTCCTTTTATACCTGCCTATCGATATTGGGGATTGTAGAAAACGGTTTTAAGTAGACAACTTTTCACCCAGATGTGCCTTTGAGGGTGCCATGCATCCACAGATGAATCCACAATAGTTTTCCCTGGCTTGCCTTCGAATAATTATCCTTCTCATTTATTTGTTGCCCGATATGAGCCTTAGTCATTGATCCAGGCTATTTCAAGATCAACGGTTCGTCGGGTCTCATCAACTTTCATATTAGGGATTGGATAAAATGGTTTTTGGTAGAATTATTTTCACCCCTATGCGCCCCTGAGAGCGCCATGTGTCCGTGAATGAAACCATGGTAGTTTTCCCTAGCCTGCCCTCGAACAATTAACTTTCGTGCTAATTTATCGCCCGATATGGTTGTTGGACGTTGATCTGGGCTTCTTCAAGATCAATGGTCTACTGGGTCATACCTTTCACATCTCTGCTAAATTTTCAATATGTTGCCAGATGTAGCCCGATCCTCCAAACTATCATGTTTCTACAGTGGTGTAGCTCTTCGCTAAATTTCTGAAACTTGGATCCTGTCTGAAAATTGTTATGGTGATAACAGGGAGAAAGGATTTCAAAGTGTCAAACCTTTGATATTGTGAGGATAATTAATCAAAGAATCATCATTATGATCTTGATACATTCAAGCAATAGATGGACTAGAGAGATTGGAGGAGCTACTACAATGTCAACATCGGTTTGTAAGTACTTCACCATGCTTCTTGATGCAGGAGCATCATAAGAAAGCCATAAAAGCAAGCGCAAGTAGAGGACAGTTGAAATCGCACCAGTGCACATTTTGAAGATATTTTGAAATTCAAAAGAGAGCACATTAATGTAAAATCTAAAGAGATGTAATTACTCTTAAATGTTTGGGAGATTGTAACACATATCTTGAGCATCCACTTTCATCTATTGGTTGAAGGCATTTAATGTATTAAATGTAAAGTAGTTGTAGATATGTTAATTCGATTAGATAGTTAGAGCTGTAGGAGGGAAATCTCTAGAAAGCTCCCTCACATGTATTGTATGGTAAGAATCATTCTCATTGTAAGTTAGAAGTTGTGGAGAATGAGAAAACAGAGAGGAACAAATATTGTAGAAGTTGTATAAGAAAATAGTTGTTTCTATTGAACCCATGTACATAAGCACTTGGATTAATATCATAATGCTTTTATCCAATTCTATGTTGTCTCATGGTTACTGTCTCCATCTATTGAATGGTATGCTTACAGTGTGTTTATATTCTCTGTTATGCATTTGTTTCAATGTTGTGTGTATGTATGTTTGTGGTTTCATGTTGAATGTATGAAGTCCATGAGAGGAAGAGTATGGGTTTCAATTGTTTCTCGTCTTGCCAATTCCTGCAAAGAGTGCAATGAAAGTCCGCAAGGAGTGCGTTGATAAGATTCTGGGTTTTATCTTATAAAATCTCAAGAGGGATATCGTTTTTCGCATACCAACAAAAGTGCAGGTATAGCACAGAGCCATGCAAGGAGTGCAGAGGCTGGTTGAATTCTTAGACTTTACCAACCAAGAGAGTGTTTGAAGAACTGTTGTTGCAAGGAGCACACAGAGTTGGAAGTGGTGAATAACTAGAGGTTATTGTGAATGTCATAAGGAGTGAGTGCAAGAATCCCTTAGAAATCCTTGAGTTGCATCAAAGTATAATCTCAGGAGGGATAAATACGTGGAATATTTCGAAGGAAGGACGAGGTCTAGATTCACCTTGCAGAAGTTAAGTTTAGGAGGAGAAGATGCCAAGTTCTCTGGCTTGAAATCTTTGAGAAGTCTGAATAGACAGTTGAAATTCTCAAAGGGAGAATCACCGAAATTATGTGAGCCATTGGATCTGGTAGATTAGAAGATAAGTTAAGGCTGAGTGTATTTCAACACTCACAAGCTCAGGAGGATTATTCACTGTTATATATGGATTAGAGGGAGACGTTGTTATGGTGATCTCAGACTTCGACGTTTCAGGAGTCAAAGCAGTGGAGAAGGTTGTTAACTCAGAGTCAAGACTCGTGAACTCATGAGTCACGAAATCCCAATGCACTCAGAGTTAGACCCCAGGACGTGACTAAGGTCATATGGTTGATAAATAAGGGAGGAGTTGAGGACCCGTTATCCCATTTTGGGGTTTTAGGTATTGAAGGAGTCAGAGCGGCTCATAATAGGAATCATGAAATCATGAAACCCAAAACATCCTTTCAGGAAAAGGTAGAGGTCACATCAGCTGGTCATGTGGAGCGGAGGTTCATCCCTTGTGCTTATTCGCGCAGGTGTAACTTCTTGAAAGGACCTGTGGAAACACTTGTGTGTGTGTGTGTGTTAATATTCTTGCGAGGGATCAAAGAGTCAATCAGACTCAAACGGGATATTAAGAATGATCCTTAGATTGAGAGGTCACATAGAACCTGCTGAGGTAGGGGTGTTGTGCTAGGTGGTATCAAAGCCTATTTAACAACTTTTGGTTTTTGTAGAGGGAAGACAGAGGAAAATTATTATTGAATTATGTGTGGACAGATTGAAACAATGTGTTCAATAAGATGTCAAGATAGACCAATGCCCGATCCAGTTGTGGAAGGGGAAATGAGATAAATTTGTGCTCGATTAGATGCTATGGAGATATCACAGAGATGAATCAATGATGTTGGATATGTTACTGAAGGCAAAAGCGAAAAATGAGGCTATAGATGAAGAAGGAGTTGTAGCCAAAGACACTGCAGAAGAACTTCTATTAAGAGTTTTTGCAAGAATAAGTGTGAGAGAAAAAATGGACATCTCGATGTACGAAAGAAACTTAGATGTTGAGGAGCTACTAGACTGGTTTAGATCTATGGATAAATATTTTGACTATGAGGATTTCAAAGAAGACAAGAAAGTTAAACACGTTTTCACTAGACTTAAAGAGCATGCAACATTGTGATGCAATGAACTGCAGGCTGACAGGTGTAGCAAGGGAAAGAAAAGAATCAAAATATGGGATAGGATGGTCACCAAGATGAAGGCCAAGTTTATACCCAGAGACTACTAAATTAATCTATTTTGAAGAATGCATAATTTGAAACAGAAAGGGAAGATAGTGAAGGAATACACCGAGGAGTTCTGCAGGATAAACATTAGAGTTGGTCATCATGAGAGTGATGATGAAAAGGTTGACAAATACATGAATGGTCTAAGATATTACATTCAAGATGAGGCGAGAATGATGAAAATCATGAATGTAGAAGATGCTTATCAAATGTATTTAAAAGCTAAAGAGAAATTGGCCCGAAAGCAAGGTCAAAGGGGAAGAGGTAGAAGTCAGAGAAGAGGCAAAGCAATTGCCCAAGATAGAGTACAAAATCCCAAAGAAGAAGAGAAGAAACCTCATAATCACCCTGAAAGAGGAGGAAGTTCACAAAGAAGACAATATGCCGATAAGAACACTTTTACACGAGCAAGAGGAAGATGAAGGGGCAGAGGAGGTGAAATAAAGTGTTTGTCCGTGGAAATATCAGACACAAATATTTTGAATGTCCGCATAGAAAAATATACGGAGGATGAGAAGCTCACATTTCAGAAGCACAAAGGCGAAATGTTGAGGCAAAAGATGTAAAAGGTAGAATATCCTTAATGATGCGGAAAATTCTCTTGAAGCCAAAGAAAGAGATGGAGAATACATTCCAGAGGAACAATTGTTTTAGAACTACATGAAAGACCAAGGATAGGGTATGCAAGGTGATAGTGGATAGTGGAAGCATAGATAATCTAGTCTCCACAAAAATGGTGGAAAAGATGGAATTGGAGACAGTTGCACAATCAAGCCCATACAAGGTTTCATGGTCTCAAAAAGGACATCATGTAACTTTCACTAAATAGTGTTTAGTTGAATTTAATATAGGGGATATAGAGATGAGAACTTATGTGATGTTATTCCCGTGTATTTTTGTCATCTTTTGTTGGCGAGAGCGTGGAAATATGAAAAAAATGTTGTTCATGACAGAAGAAAGAACACATAAACCTTGGAAAGGAATGGTAGGATGCATGTGTTTCTTCCAATTGAAGACGAGAAGGCGAAAGCAGAAACAATAGATACTATACTACTCATGAGTAGGAAGGAACTTATGGATGAAGCCAAGAAGGGTGAAGAAATGCAATTTGTTGTGGTTAGGAAACCTAGAGTCATCTTGACCAATACTTTGATAGATGATCTACTGGAGGAAATTCAGGAACTGCTGGAGAATTTTAGTGATATAGTGGTGGATGATTTACCTTGTTCATTGCCACCCATTAGGAGCATAAGACATCATATTGAACTTATACTAGGAGCGTGTTTACCAAACAAAGTAGCATACAGATTGATGCTACAGGAGAATGAAGAGGTCAAGAAGCAAGTCCAGGATTTGATGGACAAAGGGTTGATTAGAGAAAGTTTGAGTCCATGCGCTGTACCAACAATGTTAAGTCCAAAAAAGGATGGTGGATGGAGGATGTGTAGAAACTTAAGGGTGATAAACAAAATCACCCTCAGGTACAGATTTCCTTTACTGAGGATGGATGCAACGATGATTTTAGGGGATAAATTTCTCTCATGGGCTAATTTTCCAAGGTTTTTCCCAAAAAAATATTCGCTATTCTAAAAATGATTCACCCAAATTCTATAGGATACAATTATTTTACCTCAAAAATCACCAAAATTTTATACAAACTATATAAAATCCTTAGAAATTTGAATATTTTTACAAAAATGTCACCAAACATTTTTTAGTTGGCATATGAAGGATTAGTAATATTCGCCAAGGTTTCTACATTTTAAAATAAATTTCCATTCTTCAAATCATCCCTGGATGGATGAATTGATGGATTGCTTGAGCAGAGAAACGTTTTTTTCAAAGGTTGATTTGAAAAGTGGATATCATCAAATTAGAATGAGGGAAGGTGATGAATGGAAGACAACATTCAAGATGAATGAATGGTTTGTCATGCTGCTTCATTTGATGAATGCGCCAAGTACTTTCATGAGATTAATGAATGAAGTCTTGAGGGATTTCATTGGAAAGTTTGTAATTGTGTATCTTGATGATATACTGATATTCAGTAAGACTGAGGAAGAACATATGAGACATTTAACTCTAGTGATGAGGAGGTTGTAGCAAGAGAAGTTGTTGATAAATTTGAAGAAGTTGTCTTTCATGAAGAAGGAACTCATCTATTTGGGATTTGTGATCTCTTCAAATTAGTTGAAGATGGATCCTGATAAAGTAAAAGCAATCAGAGATTGGCCATCGCCAATAAATATCTTTGAAGTTAGAAGCCTCCATGGATTAGCTAGTTTTTATAGGAAGTTCATCAGAAATTTTAGTGGGATTTCTACACCAATGATGGACACAGTCAAGAAAACATTCAAATATTTTCATTGGACAAAGGAAGCAGAGAAAAGTTTCAAGTTGTTAAAGGAGAAGATAGTTGAAAAACTAGTTTTGGTTCTACCAAATTTCAGTAAAACATTTGTTAAGAACCAAACATCAATATAGCATAGAAAAACCTCAGAAAAAGTACTCAATGCCTTGAAAAAGAGATAATTTCAGATAATAAGCCTCTTTGAGGGGGAAACCTCCTTTTAGCCCACTTAAATGTTCAAGTACAAGATGATTCAAAATGAAAATGTCTCCTTGGTAT
>JZKD02S1679850.1:249346-263870 GCA_000966675.3 Picea glauca | reverse complement strand
AGGAGACTAGGAGGTATAATTACAACTAATGGCCTAAAGCTGACATAAATAAAATAACATTACTAATATCATATGCCCCAATTAAGGGGTAATGAGCCAATATTAGGGCTTAACAACATTTCAAGTAAGGTGTGACACAAGTGGAATTGCGATTGGAATAGTCTTAAGTCAAGACAACAGGCTGATTGCATACTTCAGTGAGAAGTTGAATGATGCAAAGAAGAATTATTCCATGTATGATAAAGAATTTTATGAAATCATACAAGCGCTAAAGAAATGGAGGCATTGCTTGGTTCTAAAGGAGTTTGTATTGTATAGAGACAATTACTCTTTACAATTCATAACCAAATAGGAGAAATTAAACGAGAAACATGCAAAATGGGTTGAATTTATGCAGAACTTTGATTTTGTTATAAATCACATTTCTTGAACTGCTAACAAGGTTGTTGATGCATTGAGCAGAAAATGTTTGATTCTGCAGGAATATCATGTGAAAACCTTAGGTTTTGATAGCCTTAAGGAAATGTACAGAGATGATCCATATTTCAAGGATTCTTATGAACCATGTGAGAATATCGTCTTAAGAGACATAATCCAATAATTTGAATATATGGTTCAGGATGGACTGTTATTCAAAGGAAATCAATTGTGTATTCCAAAAAGTTCTATGAGAGAGAATATTCTAAAGGAAAAACATAGTGGGGGATTGGCTAGACATTTTGGCCATGGAAAAACATTTGTGCAATTGAACAACTTATATTATTGGCCAAGGATGAGGACATATGTCAATAAGTTTGTCAACAAATGTAGAATTTGCCAGCATGCAAAGGGGAAAAGATAGAATACAGGATTGAATCAACCATTGCCAGTACCATAGAGGCTATGGGATGCGATAAGCATGGATTTTGTGTTAGGACTGTAGAGGACACAAAGAGATTGTGATTCCATATTTGTGGTAGTCGACAGATTTTCCAAAATGGAACATTTCATTCCATGTCAGAAAAATAGTGATGCAACTCACATTGCAAATATATTTTTCAAAGAAGTTGTTCGACTTCATGTCTTACCCAAGAGTATTGTTTCAGATCAGGATACCAAATTTGTAGGTCATTTTTGGAGGACGCTATGGAAAAATGTGGGGACAAATTTATCTTTTAGCTTATCATATCACCCTCAAACGGATGGACAAACCGAGGTAGTAAATCAAAGTTTGGGATATTTGTTGAGGATTTTAGTAGCTAAACATCATGGTGAGTGGGATCAGATTCTACCAGAGGCGGAATTTTCATATAACAAATCACCTAACATAAGCATAGGACATATCCCATTTCATATAATGTATGGAATGCAACCGAGAGGAGTATCTGAGTTGAGAGACTTAGAGAAGAGTGAGTTTAGAAGTGCTGGCACAGAGGATTTTGTGGCAGAGATGCGAGAGCTCCACAATAAGATTAAAGAATGAATGCAGAATTCCAACCAGGAATGTAAGCACAGAGTAGATCAACACAGAAGGGAACTTCAGTTCGAAGTGGGAGATTTATTCTTAGTGCACCTAAGGAAAGAAAGGTTCCCAAGAGGAACATATAATAAACTAAATATGAAAAAGATAGGACCGTGTAAAATTTTGAGAAAAATTGAGGCAAATGCTTATGAAATAGAATTTCCAGATGGAGTTGAAATATCAGCCATATTCAACATAGAAGATATGTATCCTTACAAAAAATATGAATCAAATGAGGGAGAAATTTGACAAGAAGTCCAGTGGGTAAAACAGATGCCTGTAGTTGAAAATCTAGAGATGGAAAAGATCATTGATCAAAGAGTTAGCAAGAAGACCTGGAGAAAGACATATTTTGAATATTTGGTAAAGTGGAAAGGACACACGATTGAGGATGCCAGTTGGGAAAGTGAAGCAAATATCTAGAAACATGGACAGACTGTGCAAGAGCTCATGAACAAGATTTCATATATTTTTCAACCAAAGGAGTATAATGCAGGAACATCATAAGAAAGCCAACAAAACAAGTGCAAGTGGAGGACAACTAGAATCACACCAGTGCACATTTTGAAGATATTTATAAATTCAAAAGACAGCACATTAATGTAAAATTGGAAGAGATGTAATTAATATTAAATGTTTGGGAGATTGTAACATAGATCTTGAGCATCCACTCTCATCTGTTGGTTGAAGGCATTTAATGTATTAAATGTAAAGTAGTTGTAGATCTTTTAATTTGATTAGATAGTTAGAGATGTAGGAGGGAAAACTCTAGAAATCTCCCTCGCATGTATTGTATGGTAAGAATCATTCTCATTGTAAATTAGAATATTTAGAGAAAGAGAACACAGAGAGGAACAAAGATTGTATAATTTCTATAAGAAGATAGTTGTTTCTATTGAACCCATGTACACAATCACTTGGATTAATATAAGAATGCTTTGATCCAATTCTATGGTGTCTCATAGTTACTGTTTTCATCTATTGAATGGTATGTTTACAGTGTGTTTTTATTCTCTTTTATGCATTTGTTTCAATGCTATGTGTATGTATGTTTGTGGTTTCATGTTGAATGTATGAAGTCCGTGATAGGAAGAGTATGAGTTTCAATTGTTTCTCGTCCTGAGAATTCTTGCAAAGAGTTCAGTGAAAGTCCACAAGGAGTGCATTGACGAGATTCTGGGTTTTATCTCAGAAAATATCAGGAGGGATACCGTTGTTCACATACCAACATAAGTGTAGGTATAGCATAGAGTCATGCAAGGAGTGCACAGGCCAGTTGAAATCTCAAACTTTACCAACCAAGCGAGTGGTTGAAGAACTATTATTGCAAGGAGAACACAGAGTTGAAAGTGGTGAATAACCAAAGGTTATTGTGAATGTCGCGAGCAGTGCATGCAAGAATCCCTTATAAACACTTGAGTTGCAGAAAAGTATAAGCTCGGGAGGGATAAAGACGTGGAATATTTTGAATGAAGGATGAGGTTTGGAGTCACCTTGCGGAAGTTCATTTCACGAGGAAAAGACACAAAGTTCTTTTCCTGGAAATATTTGAGAAGTATGAATAGATGGTTGGAATTCTCGGAGGGAGAATCACTGAAATTCCATGAGTCATTGGATCTGGTAGATAAATGGAGAAGTTAAGGCTGATTTTTTGTCAACACTCACAAGCTCAGGAGGAGTAGTCATCGTTAGATCTGGATCAGTGGGAGCAGTTGATTTGGTGATGTCGGACTCCAGCATTTTGAGAGTCGGAGCAATGGAGAAGGTTGTTAACTTGGAGTCAAGAGTCGTGAACTCACGAGTCATGAAATCCCGATGCACTCATAGGTGGAACCCAATATGTGACTAAGGTCATATGGTAGAGGCATAAGGGAGGAGTTGAGGATGCGTTAGCCCATTTTGGGTTTTTGGGGATTGAAGGAGTCAGAGGGGCTCATAATAGGAATCATGAAGTTGTGAAACCAAAAACATCCTTTTAGGAAAAGGTATTGGTCACATTAGTTGGTCATGTGGAGTGGAGGTTCATGCCTTGTGCTTGTTTGTGTAGGTGTAACTTCTGGAAAGGACCTGTGGAAACACTTGTGTGTGTGTGTGAAGATTCCTGCGGGGGATCAAAGAGTCAATCAGACTTAAAAGGGAGATTAAGAACGATCCTTAGACCGGGAGGTCATGCAAAACCTGCTAAGGTAGGGATGTTGCACCATTTCTCCATTAATATAACTTGACCTATTTTATTTCATATTGTCATTTATACATGTATGTCTATATAGATAGATATGATCTTGTCTAATGATATATTGTAGGATTAGAAGGTCTTTTTTTGTTCCTTCTATACCTTTTTCATCATGATAGAAGCTTGGAAAAGAAGAACAAAGATTGAAGATCAATGAGGAAAATTGTCAAAAATGAGTAAGTCACACTTATTTCTTCTATCTTATTTTCCTATAGACATAAATAATAGGTCTAAATGAATGTTAGTGTCCATTTATTTGTTTTTATGTCTTGGACAATAGGTGTCTAGATATCCAAGGGGGATTTCACTTGATGTAGTGTCCCCAAGGCCGAGCCCCGTAGTGAAACATGTTCTGAAAAGAATTGTAATTATGATTTATAGGTTCGTGAGTCAAGTTCTTATAATCTAGAGACTTATGTGTTTGTTAGGCCAGGGAGCCTAAGTGTTGAAGGCCAGGAGCCTGTTGTTGTACTTGTATGTATGCAGAACATTTAATAAAATATAAACACCGCCAGGTGCAGACCGACCATGATGAATGAGTGAAGGGGGACTAAGCATCCACAGAGTGGGCAAGGAATTAGGGGCTGGAAGGTGGGAAAGGAGCTAAGTGTTGAGCCTGGGGGCTAAGCCTAGGGGGCTTAAGCCTGGGAATAATATTTTAATATTATCCCCAAAAGACATGTGCATTTTATGTTTATCCTAAGTTTCTGGCAAGGAGAGAACATGAAAAAGGAGATCTGTGCTGGTGGAACACATGCAGTTTCATGAATGAGAAGTGTCAACCCTAAAGCATGCAAATAAAATGGCCAGGACGAGTCGTGAGAAGGCCCCTCCCTCATTCTACCTGATTGTCTGAAAGCGTACGGAGCCCTGGATAGTACTACCAACCCGACTCCTGCAGAGAACCGTCATGCATCCCTGTGATTTGAAAAGTCTGTGTCTGGCTCTGAGGAAACCGATGTGTATATTCCCTGAACGAGAATCCTGCATGAACTTGGGAAAGAGTCTGTGTTTGTTACGGAAAGATGGTATACCCTTCTCTTTTCTAATCCGAGGAGTCTGAATCAACCCCTACATGGACGACTCATCACGCATCCTTGAGAATCCAGAATGTGAGTCTATTCTGTGTTGCTAAATTGAGAAAATAGAAGTGTCTCACCCCTGCTAAGCCTGGTTATACTGTTGCACCTGTCTGGAGCTTCCCTGGGGTGTTCATGTCTGGATTCCTGTGGAATGTGGTGGACGTGTATTATTTGATCCTGTGTGCCTTGTTGGCTAGTTTGTACAACCCTCTCTCCAGGTGAGAGAGGTGGTTGAAGATTGGAAGAACAGGTTACTGGACCTGTGAGCGACACCCTCCAGGTGAGAGAGTACGTAGAGGAAGGGGAGAACTCTTGGAAGGAACCCTGTAGCTGCCACAGAGCCCGGAGACTTCCAGTCTGGCTTGTTCCTATAACCCAAGGCAAGGGATATTAGCAACTGAAGGACTGTCCAGGTGACAGAGAAGGTGTATACTCCCAGGGTGGAACAGGCATGTGGGGAATGACGGTCTATGGGCAGTGACCGTGGGAGGTTCCTTGGAGAGAATCCCTTCCTTGTGGTTGTGTGTTGTTTACCTTGTAACCTCAGCCTAGCCTAGATTTCCTTGCCTTGGGGTGGAGCTTAGTCCCAGCTCGGGGGTGACCCATTGTTGAGCTGATGAGCAGTGCGGTCTAAGGCTGGGAGGTTCGTGGAAGGCCTGCACTTGGTTGGTGGAATCTACCACTGTTAAAAGATAAGTATCTGATTATGTTTTTATCACATTGTGCATGACTCTATTGTTTATGTTATCATGATTTCTGCTATGTATACGAATTAATATGGAATGCTACGGTTTGTTAATTATAGCAGTAAATAATATGTTTTACTCTGAGCTTGAATGTGTTTAATTTTTTTTAAGCATATGGATCATCTAATGCCTGTATGAATTATGTATAGAGTGGCGTTTTAACCTTCTCTTAATAGTGATTAAACCTTGGTAGCTGAAAAGGTGTGCTACAGTTTGGTATCAGAGCCAAGGTTTCGACACTGAGCCTAGATGCGCTGGTGGAGCGGTCTTTAGACAGAGAATGCGAAGGAAAATTGGGTCTGGAAGGCTAATTTCGGACCCTGGTTTGCTCCAAAGTGTCAAGGAGTTACTTGAAAAGTTTTAAGCTCAGGAGGTATAGCGGTGTTATGAAACTGCAACCAGTGTGGTATAAGTCCACAGGGAGAGAGGACTCCACACCAGAAGTGCAGGAGATTTAGGATCTGTTCGGGAGGGAAAGTGAACCCTCATGACCGTTAGATCTAGAAAGTGTGCATGTTGTTTAAAGCCCTTTGGAATTTCACAGGAGTGTGGAAATCACGATACGCGAAATTTTGAATTAGTTAGGAACCGTCTGAGCTGTCAAATCTCAGATGGAAAACAAGACAACTGTTGGATCTATCAGGAAATATCCGAGGGTTAAAACCCTAGTGAATAGGGGTGAAATCCCCCAAATAGATCAAGACCGTCTGAATGACGGAGGCCACGTGTCGTGAGATTACCCATTTCAAGAAATCGGGAATCCTGATGACGAAGGCTCGATATTTTTTCGTGGTGAAAACCCCGGGATAGATCTGAACCATCCGATGGAAGGAGGTTACGTGTCAAAATATTAACTGCATCAGGAAACCAGGGACCGATATTTTGGGAGTCTCATGATTGAGATTTCAGACTCTCGTGATGATAAACCCGATGAACGGACGAGATTCTTTCGGAGGATCTCAGGGTCTGTGATGACCATTAGATGTGAGGAAGAGATGTCAGCTTTAAGCCAGGGCATGAATGTGCATTAAGTTAAGTAATGAGAATATCTGGATGACCAGAGTCCACCCACCCAGATCTACGACTAAGGTTTCATTCTGGATCCCACTTTTTGTTCTACCTTTAGCGGTGGGGGGGGGGTCCGGAATTGGACGTGAAACTCGCGAAAGGTTGAGATTAATTGACCTTGATCAATGGTACTCAGGTGAGTTCTGGACCCCCCTTTCCATTCTTCCTTTAATGGGGGGGGTCCGGAATAGCGTGGCGTGTGAAATGGGCCCCCCTCTGCCACCTGTACTCCACTTAAAAATGCACGATGCGATTGATGTCATAGATTTGAGAAAAATCTTACCATTGGATTTTTCTAGGAATGGACATGGACACATGGATATGTACCACGTGCCAGTGGGTCGAGAAGAGAAGCGAGAGAGGTGGGACCCGATGACGTCGTTAAAAGCGACGTGGACCCTCATGAACGTACCACGTGCCACCGTAGTTGTGGGTGACCACTGTGCTATGTGGGCCCGGAGGATAAAGTAAGTCAGAATTTCAGAAGTTGGGGTTTGGAAAGGAAAGCAAGTTTGAAAGCCTCGTGGGCCGAAACCCCAAAACCCGAAGTCCCGAAATCCCAAAGTGCCAAAAATGAAAGTTTCGAAAACCCAAAAATTGCAGAGCCGAACGGGAGATTAGAAAACTTATTTGAATCAAAATGTCATTTGTTTTTGTTCGTACTGGCTTATAAATGTTGAGGATTGTTCTTGAAGGTTTAATGGATTAACAAACTTCGAATTTAATTGCACAGTGCCTACGAAGAGTTCAACGGAGCTCAGGATTCCAGTTAACCAACATCGAGTATGGAATAGGAAAAGGTGATGATTGCTTCCGAAACAAGAGACCAATGGGAAGGAAATTATGTCAATATGGGAGTGGAAGGATCGAACTCCAATGGGCATGGAAAAGAGAAGGATAAAGAAGGACACATAATGAAAATCATTGAAGGATTGCAAAGAGAGGCCAAGGCTCACCGAGCTGATAGTTGAAATCTCATGAAAGTCAGGGATCGACATGGTGAATTAAATTTAAAATTTTTAAAGAGCCTGGAAAGAATAGAGAGGAAACTTGAGAAGGGAAGAGACTCAAGTACGACAGAGAGTCACAGAACCCATGGGAGAAGAAGTAGGTCAAGGAGTGGTAGCTGGCATCTTAGTCGCTCCCAGAGACATTCTGACAGGAAGACACACAGTAGTTCAAGCCTATCCCCTACCAGAAAACATCAAAAATCTGGAAAGGAGGAATTGAAGGGAGAGATGAAAAAGATTAAGCCTCCAACATTCGATGGAGAACATAAGAAGGAGGAAGATGCCGAGACATGGTTACTTGGCATGAAGAAATACTTCCAACTACAGAATTATTCTGCCCATGCAGAAGGAAGAGTTGCAATGTACCAACTGAAAGGAAAAGCATCCATGTGGTGGGATCAGTTTGTGCAGGTGTAGCACATCAGAGAGAAAGAGCTCACTTGGAAGGAATTTAGGAGGTATTTCGAGAAGAAATACCTGACTAAAATATACTATGACAGACAGATGAAGGAGTTCTTCGAACTCAAGCTAGGCAGCATGACTATTGATGAGTATGGATGAAGTTTCCTAAAACTATTGAAGTATGTTCCATTCATCAAAGATGAGGCTATCAAGATTCAGAGATATCTGAGTGGACTGCCACCTTCCAAGAGTGACAAGATTCAATATGATGATCCTAAGACCATGGAAGAAACAATAAGAAAGGCGAAATGCTTGTATGAACAGCAAGGAGAAAGGCCTATCCTACGGAAGGTTTGGAATGATCAGAGGAAGTTTAAGAAGGAACAGAGGTAGAAGGGAAACAAGCCTTCCTTTTTCAGAAACAGTCCTTGGGGACAGACATCTTTTAGAGAGCCCAGGAAAGTTGAAGGGAGTGAGTAGGTGCCAAGACCATCACCTATGGAGTGTTGGGGTTGTAAAGGGAATCATAGGTACATAGACTACCCCCACAAAAAAGACAAAGAAAGAACTGTCCATATTGTTCAGCAAGCTAAAACAGTGGAGGATATGGGCAGCAGAATGTTGAGGATCTACGCAGCCCTGGACAAGAAGAAAGCAGAATTTCAATTTCACATGATTGAAGTGGAAGGTACGATCAACAACCAACCACTTGTTATTTTAATTGATTCAGGGGTTAGCCATAGTTATGTAGATCCTAGAGTGGTGGAAAGTTTGCATCTAACGAGAAGCAAACATGAGAAGTCTTGGTTAGTGCAATTGGCCATAGGGACCAAGAGGAAGGTCACTGAATTGGTTAAGTCCTATTTAGTGGACATGAAAGGAATGAGCACTAAGGCTGAATTGAATATCCTGCCTTTAGGCTCATACGATTTCTTAATTGGGATGGACTGGTTGGATCAACACCATGCCCTTATGGATTGTCGTAACAAGAGGTTCACATGCCTGAACGAAGAGGGAAATCAGGTAATAGTCCAAGGAATTCCCAGAGCCGTGGCTGTGAGGGAAATCTCAGCCATGCAGCTGAAGAAATGTTATCGAAAAGGTTGTCAGTTATATGCAGCTTGGGTAGAAGAAGCATCCCGAGATGTAGTATCGAATCTGGAAGATCATGATGTACTCAAGGATTTCAAGGATGTATTTCAGGAGGTACCTGGACTACCTCCGAAGCGGGACATCGATTTTTCTATAAATTTGATGCCTAGAACAATTCTAGTTTCAAAGGCTCCTTATAGAATGAGCACACCAGAGTTGAAAGAGTTGCAATTATAGCTCGAAGAGATACTAAAGAAAGGTTACATTCGCCTCAGTGTGTCACCTTGGGGAGCCCCGGTCCTATTCATGAAGAAGAAAGATGGGACGTTGAGGCTGTGTCAGCACTTGAATAACGTTACTGTCAAGAACAAGTATCGTCTGCCAAGGATTGATGATCTTTTTGATCAGTTGAAAGATGCAAAAATATTTTCAAAAATAGATCTTAGACCAGGATATCACCAAGTGAGAATAAAGTATGAGGACATCAACAAGACCACCTTTAGAACAAGGTACGACCATTATGAGTTCACGGTGGTTCCATTTGGGCTATCCAACGCGCATGTTGTTTTCATGTGCTTAATGAATGGAGTGTTCAGAGATTATTTGGACAAGTTTGTCATAGTCTTCCTGGATGATATCTTGGTGTATTCCAAGACAGAGGGAGAACATGAGAAACACCTGAGAATGGTGCTACAGGTGTTGAGAGAACACCAGTTGTATGCGAAACTGAGCAAGTGATCCTTTTATCAGAGGCAGATCCATTACTTGGGGCACATTATATCTGAAGAAGGGATCGTTGTAGATCCTGAGAAGGTACAGGCCATTCAAGAATGGCCAGCACCAAGGAATGTGGCAGAAGTTAAATCTTTTATGGGTCTGGCATGCTACTATAGGAGGTTTATAGCCGGATTCTCAAAGATAGCTCATTCTATCACTTCCTTGCAAAGGAAGGAGAAGAAGTTCCGGTGGACTGAAGAATGTGAGAGCAGCTTCCAGCGATTGAAGTAGCTGCTAACTAGTGCTCCGATCCTGAAGATTGCAGATCCAGATAAGGATTACATAGTGTGCACAGATGCATGTAAGGAGGGGCTGGGAGGAGTTCTCAGCGAAGAGGGATTTGTAGTTTGTTATGAATCCCAAAATTTGAAGGAACATGAGAAGAATTATGCCACTCATGATTTAGAGCTGGCAGCAATCATACATGCCTTGAGGAAATGGAGACATTACCTCATGGGCAAGAGATTCGAGTTGAGAATAGACCATAACGGTCTGAAGTATTTATTTGATCAACCGACCTTAAATGCCAGGCAAATCAGATGGCTGGAGTTTCTATGCAAATATGAATTTGATATCAAGCATATCAAAGGGAAAAAAAATAAGGTGGTTGATGCACTTAGCAGAAAGGTGCACGAATTACATGCTGCAGTCATTAGCATGTATCGGACTGAGATGAAAGACAGAATTTTGGAAGCTACAAATACTGATTTGCAATACAAAGGTCTTGTAGAAAATCTACAGCATCGTGCGAGACCACAAACCAAGGAAAGTTACACCTTGGGAACTGATGCCTTACTTTTGTATAAAAACAAAGTGTATGTACCCAATGTCCGAGAATTGAAGCTAGCAATTCTAAAGGAGATGCATAACGTGGCTTATGCTAGACATCCTGGATATCAGAAGACTGTGTCAGCAGTCAAAAGCCATTAGTTTTGGCCGAGTCTGAAGAAAGAAATCGTTGAATACATCGCCAGATGTATGGAGTGCCAAAAGGTTAAGGCTGAGCACAGGCACCCAGCAGGATTGTTGTAGCCTTTACCTATTCCTGAATGGAAATGGGATGTGGTAACAATGGATTTTCTCATAGGATTGCCCAGAATAAGCAAGTAGCATGATTCAATCATGGTGGTGGTGGACAAGCTTACTAAAGATGCCCATTTTATTCCACTGAAAACCACCCATAGAGAAGTTGATGTTGCTGATATCTTTTTAAAATAAGTTGCATGCTTGCATGGAATTGCTAAGACAATTGTGTCTGATAGGGACCCGAAATTCACTTCGAATTTCTGGAAAGGACTGTTCAAAGGATTTGGAATGAATCTGAACTTTAGTACATCGTATCATCCTGATTTTGATGGACAAACAAAGAGAGTGAACAGAGTAATAGAAGACATGCTGAGAATGTATGTGATGGATAAACAATCAAGTTGGGAAGACTACCTGCATTTGGTAGAATTCGCCTACAATAATGGGTATCATGCATCATTGAAGATGAGCCCATTCGAAGCGCTTTATGAAAGAAAGTGCAACACTCCAGTGAGCTGGGATAATCCAGCTGAAAGAGTAGTAGTTGGGCCTAAGCTGCTCAAAGAGATGGAAAATCAAATGATAAAAATTAAACATAATCTAAAAGATGCCCAGGACAAACAGAAAAGTTACGCTGATAGTAATAGAACCCATAGAGAATTCAAAGTGGGTGACCATGTTTTCCTGAAAGTAAAAACTAACAGAAGTTCCTTGAGGCTGGGAAGTTGTACCAAGTTGGTAGAAAGATTTTGTGGGCCATTTGAGATCCTGGAAAGGATTGGGCCGGTTGCATACATGCTTGCATTACCTGTATCTATGACTGTACATAATGTGTTTCATGTTTCACTGCTTAAGAAATATGTACCTGATGCTAATCATGTTATCAATTGGAATGTGATTCAGGTGGAACTAGAAGGTGTCCTGGAAGTGCATCCTGTGCACATATTGGACAGGAAAAGAAAACAGCTCCAGAATCAAGCTATAGAACTTGTAAAGGTCTAGTGGACCTGGTACGGTCCTGAGGACGCGACATGGGAGCATGAAGAGGTTATGTAGACAGAATACCTGCATCCTTTTGAATATTTTGAAGGGCTTGCAGAGACAATGTAAGTTGCACTGAGGATAGTGCAAAAATAAGGGGAGGGGAATTGTAGCATCCCCAAGGCCAAGCCTCGTAGTGAAACATGTTCTGAAAAAAATTGTAATTATGATTTATAGGCTAGTGAGCCAAGTTCTTATAAGCTGGAGACTTATGTGTTTGTTAGGCCCGGGAGCCTAAGTGTTGAAGGCCAAGAGCCTGCTGTTGTACTTGTATGTATGCAGAACATTTAATAAAATATAAACACCGCCAGGTGCAGACCGACCATGATGAATGAGTGAAGGGGACTAAGCATCCATAGAGTGGGCAAGGAATTAGGGGTTGGAAGGTGGGAAAGGGGCTAAGTGTTGAGCCTGGGGGCTAAGCCTAGGGGGCTTAAGCCTGGGAATAATATTTTAATATTATCCCCAAAAGACATGTCCATTTTATGTTTATCCTAAGTTTCTGGCAAGGAGAGAACATGCAAGGAAGATGCGTGTTGGTGGAACGCATGCGGTTTCATGAGTGGCAAGTGTCAACCCTGATGCATGTGAATAAAACAGCTAGGATGAGCCATGAGAAGGTACCTCCCCCATTCTACCCTATTGTCTGAAAGCGTATGGAGCCCTGGATAGTACTACCAACCTGACTCCTGCAGAGAACCTTCGTGCATCCCTGTGATTTGAAAAGTATGTGTCTGGATCTGAGGAAACTGGTGTGTATATTCCCTAAACGAGAAGCCTGCATGAACTTGGGAAAGAGTCAGTGTTTGTTCTGGAAAGATGGTATACCCTTTTCTATTCTAAGCCAAGGAGTCTGAATCAACCCCTACGTGGACGACTCGTCACGCATCCTTGAGAATCCAGAATGTGAGTCTATTTTGTGTTGCCAAATTGAGAAAATAGAAGTGTCTCACCCCTGCTAAGCCTGGTTATACTGTTGCACCTGTCTGGAGCTGCCCTGGGGTGTTCATGTCTGGATTCTCGTGGAATGTGGTGGACGTGTATTGTTTGATCCTGTGTGGTTTGTTGTCCAGTTTGTACAACACTCTCTCTAGGTGAGAGAGGTGGTTGAAGATTGGAAGAACAGGTTGTTGGACATGTGAGCGACTCCCTCCAGGTGAAAGAGTACACAGAGGAAGGAGAGAACTCCTAGAAGGAACCCTGTAGCTGCCACAGAGCTCGAAGACTTCCAGTCCGTCCTGTTCCTGTAACCGAAGGCAAGGGATATTAGCAGCCAAAGGACTATCCAGGTGACAGAGAAGATGTATACTCCTGGGGTGGAACAGGCATGTGGGGAATGAGGGTCTATGGGCAGTGAGCATGGGAGGTTCCTTGGAAAGAATCCCTTCCTTGTGGTTGTGTGTTGTTTTCCCTGTAACCTCAGCCTAGCCTAGATTTCCTTGCCGTGGGGTGGAGCTTAGTCCCAGCTCGAGGGTGACCCATTGTTGAGCTGATGAGCAGTGCGGTCTAAGGCTAGGAGGTTCGTGGAAGACCTGCACTTGGTTGGTGGAATCTACCACTGTTAAAATATAAGTATCTGATTATGTTTTTATCACGTTGTGAATGACTCTACTGTTTATGTTATCATGATTTTCGCTGTGTATACGAATTAATATGGAATGCTATGGTTTGTTAATTATAGCAGTAAATAATATGTTTTACTCTTAGCTTGAATGTGTTTAAATGTTTTTAAGCATATGGATCATATAATACCTGTACGGATTATGTATAGAGTGGTGTTATAACCTTCTCTTAATAGTGATTAAACCTTGGTAGCTGAAAAGGTGTGCTACAGTTTTTTATCAGAGCCAAGGTTTCGACACTAAGCCTAGATGGGCCAGTGGTGTGGTCTTTAGACCGAGAATGTGAAGGGAAATTGGGTCTGGAATGCTAATTTCAGACCCTAGTTTGCTCCAAAGTGTCAAGGAGTTACTTGACGAGTTTTAAGCTCAGGAGGTATAGCAACGTTATGAAACCGCAACCAGTGTGGTATAAGTCCACGGGGAGAGAGGACTCCACACCAGAAGTGCAGGAGCTTTAGGATATATTCGGGAGGGAAGGCGAACCCTCGTGACCGTTAGATCTGGAAAGTGTGCACGGGGTTTAAAGACCTTTGGAATTGCACAGGAGTGTGGAAATCGCGATACGCAAAATTTTGAATTAGTTAGGAATCGTCTGAGCTGTCAGATCTCGCCTGGAAAACCCAACAGCCATTGGATCTGTCAGGATATATCTAAGGGTTAAAAACCTAGTGAATAGGGGAAAAATCCCCCAAATAGATAAAGACCGTCTGAATGACGGAGGCCACGTGTCGTGAGATTACCCATTTCGGGAAATCAGGAATCCTGATGACGAAGGCCTGTGATTTTTTCGTGGTGAAACCCCAGGATAGATCTGAACCGTCTGATGGACGAAGGTTACGTGTCGAAAGATTAACTGCATTAGGAAACCAGGGATCGAGATTTTGGGAGTCCCGTGATCGAGAGTTCGGACTGTCGTGATGATAA
>JZKD02S1679850.1:229925-249105 GCA_000966675.3 Picea glauca | reverse complement strand
GAAAGGTTGATATTTATTCACCTTGATCAATGTTGGTCAGGTGACTTCCGTATCCCCCTTTCCATTCTGCCTTTAATGGGGGGGGTCTAGAAGAGTGTGGCGTGTGAAATGGGGCCCCCTCTGCCACCTGTACTCCACTTCAAAGTGTGCGATGCGATTGATGCCATAGATCTGAGAAAGATCTTACCGTTGGATTTTTCTAGGAATGGATGTGGACACATGGATATGTACCACGTGCCAGTGGGTCGAGAAGAGAAGCGAGAGAGGTGGGACTCGATGACATCGTTAAAAGCAACGTGGACCCTCATGAACGTACCACGTGCCACTGTAGTTGTGGGTGACCACTGTGCTATGTGGGCCCGGAGGATAAAGTAAGTCGGAATTTCAGAAGTTGGGGTTTGGAAAGGAAAGCAAGTTTGAAAGCCTCGTGGGCTAAAACCCCGAAACCCGAAATCCTGAAATCCCGAAGTGCCAAAAATGAAAGTTTCGAAAACCCAAAAATTGCAGAGCCGAATGGGAGCTTAGAAAACTTATTTGAATCTAAATGTTGTTTGTTTTTGTTCGTACTGGCTTATAAATGTTGAGGATTGTTCCTGATGGTTTAATGGCCAGACAAACCTCAAATTTAATTGCATAGTGTGTGAGCAAAGTTCAACGGAGCTCAGGATTCATATAGGAAGAAGTATGTGGTCATCAAAAAATTTCATATATGATGGTTCATATAGGAATAATTATGATGGTTCAGTATTGTGGTATCTTTATTTCATACGACTTATGTTTTTATCCATATGGAATGATCTTTTGAGAGGTGTTATTATGTAAAGGTTTTTAGGTATAGTTCTGACCTATGTACTTTTTATTTATGGGATATGTGTGTGTGTGTTTGTGGTTTGTATTGGTTAATCAATGAGTTTTCAAATGAAGATGTGTGACGGGATATACATGGTGCAATTGCATGCAATAGGAAGAATGATATCATTTTCCAGAAAAGGATAATTGAATGTTGAAAGGAATATATCAATTGTAATTTTTTCTATTTTGAATAAAATTACAAAATTTTATTTTGAAAGGATATGGTGGAATACCTGACCTAAGACCAATGAGGTTGAAGGTGCCTCATATACTTTTAAGCTGGTGTAGATTGGAAAAAAAAACCTACCAATGGTGGTTGGGGTGGGTCACAAGGGAATTCTCCAAAAATGATGAATCCTTATAGATGTTTGGACCTATCTTTGTGTAAGATTTGATTGAATGTCTAATATTAATGGTGGAAAATATGGTGATTGATTTCATTGTCGGACTAGGCTCGTAGTGTGTAATATGATCATTTTTTCTATGATTTTAATGATATTGTTATACAAATGTATCTAGACCTTCCAAATATCTTAGTGATCAACAAATATCAACCTCAAGTACATTTGCAACCCATGTAAGTCACCTTGGTGGTAACCGTAGGACTTGGCCAATAAGATACCTTCGTTAAGTGTGGATAAGAGATTCAACATTGAAAAATAATGAACTCATCATAGGTAATCAAGATCTAGATGGATCAAGAAACCTTAGTGAAACATTGGATCCTCAATTTAGTGTCATGGGGTACTACATTAATCCTATCATGAATTTTGCACACTTTTTATAGGATGATTTAAAGTTATTTAGGGAACAACTATGTTTTGAATGAGAAATAATCAAGGCACATTATTTGGATGGCTATCCCAAAAGTGATAACTTAGACTACAATTTTTTTATTACCTCAACAAAGAGGATTTAATTTAGTTTGTTACATTACTTGAATTAATGTTTGATTTTAGTTTATTGTATTTCTCAATGGTTTTATTGACTAATATGATGGGTTTCATAGTGTGTTTGGTGATGTCTTCTATATTAATTGCCTTCATTTTCTCATAGTTGAAGTATAAGTCAATTGACCTATCTATCTATCTATCTATCTATCTATATATATGAGAGAGGGATTCTTTAAACGTATTTTTTTTTATGCAATCAAAGAGTTATTATTTTCATTCTTCAAACAACAAATAAAAAGTGGACACAATTAAGGAATTTCCATGCGTAACTTATTTTTGGTTATCAACCATTTAAAATCAATAGAATATATAATTATTTTTGAAAGTTATTTGCATATCCCCAAGAAACAACAATGTTTGTTGTTCCAATATTATTCACACCATAACTAGAAATTTCAATTATAAATCTAAGAAAAGTGGTACAAACAAGTCTTGATAGTTCAACAAACCCTAAAAACATTCACCTCGACAATTATAAAATAGACTTTGAGGGATCCACTTGATTTTTTGTTAAGGTTTTTGTAGATTTTAACCCTGTACAATATTTTATTGCAAACATATTTTCAATAAAAGAATAGAAAACATACAATGGAAAATACACACATTAAATGTATATTTTTCCCCTAGAAAACCAAACCGGGAAAACCAACATATTCTATATTCATTCACCTCATACATTGTTTACAATACAATATACATATAGGATCCGATGACATCCAAAACCTTAATCCAATGACTTGGATTAGTCAACAACCCTTAACCATAAATAGAAAAACCATTGACAAAAAACCATGCGCCTAAAAACTTCCCAAAAATGGACACGAAAACCAAAAAAACAATTTCGGGGGCGTTTCCCTCAAACCTCGACATAGTGGGTATCCTCCCCCTTGTAACCCCCCAAGGGGGGGCCTAGTGACTCATACCCCCCCGTGCAACATAGACACTATCTCTAGTCATGCAAAGAATATAACACATATCCAACAGTTTTAGGTAAGGGTTTAAAGTAACAGTTTCAAGGAATTCAACTAAAGAATTATAAAATGGATGTACATTAATGATTAAATATATACATTATTGGATAGTATTATTTGTATTTGCAAAATGCTCAAACTTAACTAGAGGAAACTATTAAAGATTGATGATAATTTCCAAATTGAATACAATACATGCATAAAATAGTTGATATTCATTTTGGGAATAAATTCAATAACCAAAAATATTGTATTCGATTGTATGCTCTCAAGAATCTCCAGTTAGATGCATCGAAGGTTCCACAATGAGTTTACTTACATTTTCTTGATGTTTTTCTTTCAATTCTACTCTTATTTTTCTCATCCTCTCTCTAGCATTTTATCACACTTCAACATCATGAACCCATTGGAAATCATATATTTCATACTAGGATTCTTGACATTCCCCTTCTTAATCATTTACTAATGTGTCATTTTCCTAATGACAAAAGAATTACAATGACTAAAAAATGACTTATGAGTTGGTTCAACTGCAGATAGATAGTAAGTATATTGGTTGTTGTACTCTTGGTATATCTGAATATACTATTAGTTTCTTTGGTACAGTTGTTACAATAACTTGATTGAACTAGTAGATTGATCATCCTAATTTGGTAACATATATTGAAAGTTATACATTGAATATTGAATTAGTTAAAGAGAAAAAAATTTACTTGTTAACATTTTTATAAATTTGGAAAGACAATTATTTAATGAAATGCAAATTTAACACATTAAATGACATAAATATTTTTGAAAAAAAATATTATTACAAAAACAACTCAATTCTATACATATAAATTCACAAGATTGTAACATCCCACTCTTGTGCACACTAAGAGAACTTAATCTTAGATGACACTTGCATCCAAGTGATCTGGGTTATTATACTATTGGTTGTTTTGATTATGATTATGTGATATTGTGGATTTGATGATATGTTAATTTGTTGTGTTTATATAGACATGTGTTATTGACTTGATTCTCCTTGGTGTGGAGGACTCTAGACATTGAGGATGTAGAGACATCGATGAAACCCCTTGGACTCTGGATCGAGTCAGGGAGCGGATTGTTAGGGTTTGAATTTTTTTGATGTGACATATGTACATATGATTAGATGTTATGATGATTGATTATTATTGTTGATATGATTCGTTTATGGATGCAGGCTTGTTGACCAGAATGGCATTTGGAGTAGAGGGTTCATGCATGACAACCATAGACATTGAGGGAGAGGTGTGGTAGAAACCCTGCCATAACCTACTAGCACTCCCCTCATGGCTCGAACTATAGGTTAATGATTACCTAGTTCGAGAATACCCATGATGTCGTGAGGGAAGACTCTGACAGTCGCTCATGATGATTCTAAGCGGAACACAATAAGACATGGTCCTTATTCCATAGAGGCCCTTAGTCTCCACAATATCACCCAATAGAGTATTGACTCTAGGGGTTTGACATCTACCAAATTCATTCAAGAGGCGAGTGACACCCTTAGAGCACATAGTGCATCTTGAAGGGAACATTGTGTAGAGAAAATGGAAAGAAGTGAGTGGCACCCTTGGAGCATATAGTGTGTCTTGAAGAGAACGTCACGCAAAGAAAACAAAAAGAGGCGAGTGACACCCTTGGAGCACGTAGTGCGTCTTGAAGGGCATGTCATAATTTTGCTATGATAAGTTAATAAACCTAGTTCCTAGAAAACTATGCCTCCTTAGGACGTGGTCGGCCTTAAAATAGATGATGGTATGAGTGGAGTTTAATAACTAAAAGTTCCCTTAAAAGGAATTGTCACCCAGTCTAGTGAAATTAAAACCTAGGTCTAAGTAGAACATGTGGAAAAAGAAAAACTAAATAAACATGTAACAAGAAGGGGTATAAGAAATTATAACTTAATTATTAAATTAAAAAAAAAATTACAATGGAGGATTAAATTTATTAAAAGGCTAAATAGTTGTTTCTATATACACTTGCTAAATTGATTTCTAGTTAAAAAGGAAAAAGGGGGAAACTTTAAAAAAAATGAAACTTAAAGAAAAAGGGAAACTTAAGGAAAAAGAGAAACTTAAAGAAAAAGTTGAATGTCTAAATTAGTAAGGAATCTAGCCTTCGGGACTTTCTATTTATGAACTCAACTAAGAATTAAGTAAGACATAAGTCATTTAAGAATTGTAAGGGAATATTGGAACAACAAGGAGCGTTTTTAGGAATGTTTTTAGGTGGGTGAGGGAAATAGACAAATTCAATTAATTAATAAAATTGATTTTCTGGTGCAACTAGTGGATCGAGCAACATGTGTATGGAGGAGGTTTTTCGAAATTAATTAAATGAAAAACAAATCTAATAAGGGTTTTGAGAAACTAATGACTAAGAAAACTCTATAAAAATGATGGCGTAGGAGGAGTGTGGAGCACAAATGGTCTGTGTAACGTTATGCTATTGAAATTTCATCTTTACTGAACTTTCTCTTGTGGGAGTTGGGATACCCAGCTCGGGTAACAAGTGGTAGCTCGACCTTGCTAGGCAAGCTGGGTGCTAGCATTCATTGGTATTGTGTGCATGGCCCCTTTGCAGCTCGGGGGGGCAGGGAGAAGAAGAGTACCCCTAGCGTTGGCTGAGAGGTACCAATGAGGTATCATCGGTCGGCCAACGGTTCTGGATGGAGTGAACACATGGGAGGACATCTTCTCCTTGTCGTCGTTGGTAAATGTATGCTTATTAAAGTTGTTACTTGTAATAAAAATTTAATTTACACTTGTTTATTTTATTACATTTTGTTATCAATGTAATCCACTTGTCGCTTGAATCATCTTGTAAGAAGCCATGCTATCCACAGTGTCCTTTTTTTCTGAGTTAGTGACTAGTGGCACGTGGCCATATTAAGCCTTGGACTCAAAACCTCGCCTACGGTTTGTATCTCCTCCCTGTGTTTTCTATATTCTTTGATTGTGTTTTTTTTATATATTTATTATTTGGTTCTCCACTGAGAAGGTCTGGATGCAGATTGTGTTTTATCTTATGTTCCCTTATCCTTTAAGTTATTAGTCTGTGCCTGAGCAGTCATCTAGGAGACGAATCAACTGTGATTTTTTCTCTGCAAACTCATGCTTCCACACCACGAATTGGGGATGTCTCTCAGATTCGCCCAACGTTTCGTCTTATATCCTCTGCGATTTCCTTGAGTTGTAATCTCGACCCCCTTCCCCCTTTTTTTACTGGATTTTTCACCGCGCGTTTACGCCATGTTTAACACACTCTTTACCCAACGATCCCCTTCCTTATCTCTGCGTGATGCCTCTTAAACTCAGCGATCACGTTTTACCATTAATTAATTCTTTATTGCGTTGTGCCACTATGCATTTTCCAACCTTTAAATATATTAATGTGATCTGTGTTTTAAAAGAAATAGCATTTTCCAACCTTTAAATATTTTAATGTGATCTGTGTTTTAAAAGAAATATTTTCATGCGTCTGAGTTTAGGGACTGTAAATAGTTTCAATATGGAGTTGGCCTGATCTACTGGCGGCCCGAAGGAGCACAGGTTCCCAACCTTATTTTTTTACACCTTGGTTTCGATTAAATCTGGGCAGCGAACACTTTCCCACATGGAAGCGATTTGTGTTTTCTTAGCCGGTTACAGTCCATCTTTTTAGAACACACTATCACTGTATTATTGTTTTATTGGGAAATGTATTTTCATTGTTTAGCTGACGGTTAGAACGTGCTATCACCGTATTATTGTTTTTTTTTATTTGGCAGTGTATTTTATGTTTAGATGACGGTTGGGAGGTGCTATCACTGCAGTGTTCATTGTTTTTTTTTATTGGCGGTGTATTTTGAGTTTGATGGCGGTTATGGATTGATATGATGATAATCGTTTAAATCTCTGTAAGTTGAAATGCGTAGAGGCTTGATGTCGGGTTTTTGTATTGATCTCCATGATATGGTGCCCGATCTATTCAAAGCTGGCATTTTTTTTCGTTGATGGTGGTTATGGATTTATATGATGATAATCGTTTAAATGGATATAAGTTGAAATGCGTAGACGTTTAACGTCAGGTTTTTTTTATTGTTCTCCATGATATGGTACGCGATCTGTTGAAATATAGTGTTTTTTTTGTTTGATGGTGGTAGTTAACATTTCAAATTTCAGTTTCTGACAGTTATTAATAATGGAGATCAATTGATTATTATTTTTATTATGAGTATTGAAATCGATTTACCTTGAATATTTATTTTAAAGATATAAACTAGGAGAATGGTTTACACTTCTGAATTGTAAATTCTCTAAACTTTTCAAATGCGCTGAAGTTTAAATTATCTGAAGATTAAATGCTCTGAAGTTTAAATGCAGTAAACATGATTTTTTATTGGCTCTCAGATATGAATTTTTTATTATTTATTTTTAAAAACATAAATTTGAGATTGGTTACACTTGACTATTGAATTGCTCTGATATTGATTTTTAAATGCTCTGACCTAATCTCTGCTCTGATATTGATTTTTAAATGCTCTGACCTAATCTCGAGAGCTCTCACTTGACAACGCATCTTTACCAAATAACTTTTAATTAAAAAAACACAAAATTAGAATTATGTTTCCTTTATTGTAATATACAAGATTTCAACATGGTCATAAAATTATTATCATGTTGTTGGCAGGTGGCGTTTATAGCTGTTAGATAACTGTAAGGTTGACTATCAGATCTGTTGAAATTTGTCTTACGGTTTTGACCATTAATTCCTTCCCTCGAATGCATTCCAGATAACACTCTAATAGGGTTTCAAGGAACCTTTGGAATGCCTTAAATCCATTGTATAAAGTATAGTGAGGTTAAGGATAATACTTATAGTATATATTTTTTTATAGGAATGACCTATGCTAAAATGAAAATTTTTATACGAAAATGTTAAGTTATTCAAATTAAATTGATGTTGAGTGTTTTTTTTTATTACTATTCTAAAAAAAAAAATTGTGCATGTTATGCGAGGCTTCTTGTCGTAACGACGAGGTTTGTTACATATGGTATCAGTGCGGGTTCAACCCTGCGACTGTGGATCGCCATGCTTTCTATTGCAGTAAACACTTGAGTAAGAACCTAGCGCTAATTAAAAACTTTAACCTGACCATGTGATAAGAACGGTTAGATGAAACTGTAGAGATTAATGACGCGGTGCTATGGGAGGAGGGGCAACTCCTGAAGTAGCCCCCACGCCAGAGGGGTCCAACCCCCAAGAAGAAGAAAAAGTCCCTGGACATGAGTCAATTGTTGTAAGGGATGTGTATGGTCAGATAAGGTGCTTCATGGGAAATGTTGGAGGCCTTGAAAAACCGTTTGTACTGAGATAAGGCCATGACGCCTGTACCCTTGAGTGTCCACAGTGCGCCCCAACAAGTACTGGTACCATTCACGGGGAACTCTAGAAGATTAATTCCCCGCGTTCATGAGTCCCACGGATGACTCAACCACCAAGGCCTGGATGGAGAACAAGGCGATGTGTTCGCTCTTCGTGGTTACAACCGCTGGCACGAAGGATTGCATGGTGGTCTTCAACTACAGGGGAATGATCTTCCAAGGTGGAAGACACCCCTATTTCAGCTAGATATGTCCATCCGAGCCGTTTTTGGGAACGGTTCCAAGAGAGGTAAATGTCAGAGGAATTCTTCAAGCGTAAGATCGATGAGTTATGCACCTTATGACAAGGTGGTCGTACAGTGCCAGATTATGAGATCAGATACTCAAGTCTACCCTCCATAAGAACAAAGAGAAGGTGGAGTCAACAAGTTTTTTTGCGGACTTAACTCCAGGTCTGTGCGAAGGAGAGGATTTAAATTCCTCAGACGTTGCATGATGTAGTCTAATAGGCTTCATTGTTGAGGAAGAATTGACCATGGTGGATAACCACCAGGCTGAGAAAAAGTCCAATTTTCTCTAGGCATCGGGTGCCATAACCAAATGAACTTTTAGTATTTGTTAGATCCCGGTTCTTCAGAGATCTGTAGTTATTATCACTCTAAGGGGTTTTAGGTAAGGGAATTTGAATGGAGGAGTTTAGATCCATAGAAATGACCTTGGGTGCCAACAGATGGTTGGAGGAAAGGAGCATGAATTGTTTCTTTAATTTGGGGATGGTGTAATGAAGTCTCACCTATGACATGATCTTAATATATTAAGTTGACGTGATCAATATGGATTGGTGGGAATATCATGATGCGATACTCAACGGTGAGATGACAGAGTGTAGTTGGGTTGAAGATCAGGGACAAAGGCACATGATTTAAGGTCAGAACCAGGCAGTTTCCTTGAGATACATCGGTTCCTTGTAGATATGGAAGGGCATGTGCAAGGGATGTAATATTTATGTGATCCTTGCGTTAAACGAGAAGGTAGTAGCAGAAGGTCTAGAAAACCTTCCGGTGGTGCGATAATTTGTGGGCATCTTCCCTGAGGAGTTACCTGGGATGTCGCCTGAGAGGGATTTGGATTTTTACCATTGACCTAAAAATGATAAGTGAACCAATAGAAAGAACGCATTATCGGATGTCGAGCACGGAGTTACACGAGCTGAAAATGGAACTGAAGGATTTGTTGGACCGATGACTTATACGTCCAACTTTGTCACTGTGGGGTGTGCCTGTTATCTTCATACAAAATAAGGATGGGTCGTGGAGACTCTGCATTGACTATTGTCAATTAAACAAGAAAACGATAAAGAATCAATAACCGTTGCCAAGGATCGATGATCCATTTGATCAGATTAAGGGTGCAGCATTGTTTTCAAAGATTGACTTGAGATCAGGGTATCACCAGTTACGGATAAAAGAGGGAAACATCCCTAAGACCGCCTTTAAGACGAGATTCAGACATTACAATTTTACTATTTTTACCATTTGGACTGACGAACGCCCTAGGGATATTTATGAGTTTGATGAATGGGGTTTGCGAATACTTCGAAAAGTTCGTCCAAGTATTCATTGACGATATTTGATATGTTCTCGGATGATGGAGGAGAATGATGATCACTTATGCTTGGTGCTATAGTGTCTATGAGAGAACAAATTGTTTGGTGAACTATCTAAATGCTCGTTTTATCAGTCAAAGATTCACTACTTAGGGAATGTTATCTCTGGTGAAGTTATCTCTATGGATCCAACAAAGGTTGAGGCTATTATGGAATGTCCTATGCCAACGAATGTCCCTGAAGTGCGTAGCTTCATGGGTTTAGAGGGATACTATCAACGGTTCGTCGATAGATTTACGAAGATAGAAAATACGATTACACAATTGTAGAATAAGAACACGAAGTTTGTTTGGACCGAGAAATGTTCAGAAGCATTTTAGAGGCTCAAGGAGTTGTTGACAACAACACCAATACTAAAGGTCCTTGACATGGATGAGGACTTCGTGTTATGCACTGATGAATCCAAGGAAGGCTTAGGAGGAGCCTTGATGCAATACGGTCGAGTGATAACTTACATCTCGAGAAAATTGAGAAGGTACGAGGAGAACTATGTGATGCACGATTTGGAGTTTTTAGCCATTGTTAATGCCTTGAGAGTTTGGAGACACTACCTTATTGGATGAAAAATCGAACTAAAAATAGACCACTATGTCCACCAACACATCTTTATGCAACGTAATTTGAATGCGTGACAATAGTGTGGGTCGGAATTGCTTAGCGAGTATGATTTCGATATTTCTTACATAAAATGAATAGTGAACCAAGTGGTTTATGCGTTGATTTGTAGACCACACATATTTTCGGTGATTCCTCTTCAGACGAATCTACGTGAAGATATTATAAATTTATAGTGCGACAATGAATGGTACAAAGAGGTCAAGGATTTTATCGAACAAAACACAATGATGGTACCAAAATTTGAAGGATTTACATTGAACAATGACAGATTATTGAGATTTAAAAATCGAATTTACATATCGCCCAACGAAGAGTTGATGAGTTTTGATCCTAAAAGAGGCTCATAGAGCAGTGTACATGGCTCACCCAGGATTTAGGAAGATGAGAGAAGACCTTAAACCCTTATTATTCTGGAAAGGAATGAAGGCAGACATAGTCAACTACATGGAAAGATATCTAGAATGTTAGTAGGTGAAGGATGAACATAGACATCTGACAGGATTACTACAACCACATGCTATTTTGGAATCGAAATGGGAAGTCATTTCACTAGATTTCATTATTGGATTTCCACTGACGACAAGGAGACAGGACTCAAATTTTGTGGTAGTTGACACTCTGACGAAGAGTGATCATTTTATTCCTATGCGTACGACGTATCAGGTACTGACATAGATAGAGTTTTCATCAGTGTGATTGTGAGGTTGCATGGAATTCCTAAGAGGATTATATCCGATAGAGGAACGATGTTTACAAGATAATTTTGGACTAGTTTCCAAGAGGCCTTGGGAACCCAACTCAACATTAGTATTGTGTATCACCTGGAGACAAACAGGTAGACCAAATGAACAAACCAAATATTGGAGGATATGTTACGTATGTACGTGATGGACCAACAAAAGAATTGGGAAGAATTCTTTTCACTGACAGAATTTGCATATAACAACAGTTATCAAAGCACCATCAAGATGATGCCTTTCATGTTTCTTTATGCGAGACCATGTCAGATGCTTTGATTTGGGATCGGATTGAGGATAGGGTCCTAGTGGGACCCGAAGTGATCCAAGAAATGGAATACCAAATGAAAACCATAATAAAAGGGATAAAGGAAGCGGAGGATCAATAGAAGATTTATGTCGATGAGCATTATGTTGATCGTAGTTATGAAGTTGGGGATCGAGTATTCTTGTGGGTGAAACCGCATAAGAGTTTGATCAAGTTTGGAAAGGGTGGTAAACTCTCTCCTAGGTTCATGGGACCCTTTGATATTGTGTAAAGAAAGGGGCCTATGTCCTATCGACTAGCCTTGCCTGATTCTTTGAGGCGTGTGCATGATGTTTTTCATGTATCTATTGGGAAATTATGTTAGTGATCCTACACATGTTATTGACATGAGTTCCTTGCAGGTATCAGATGAGGGGGCACTCACAGTGGATCAAATCTGCATCTTGGACCATCTCATTTGACAGCTACGATGTCAAACAATAGATTAGGTCATGTTTCAGTGGGACAGCTATAGTCTGCACTTGGCAACCTGGGAGGATGCATATGATATGCATCAACAATTTCCATTTTTGTTTGGTATCTACACCTATGATATTCTGATACACTTTATTTCATCACTTATGTAATGCGAAACTTCAGCATGAAGTTTAAAACAAGAGGGGTGTATGTAAAATCTTGTTCTTATGTGCACTGATCAAATTTATTCTTTGAGGACACTTGCGTGCAAGTGATCTGGGTTATTATACTATTGGTTGTTTTGATTATGATTATGAGATATTGTGGATTTCATGATATTTTATTTTTTTGTATTTACATAAACAGGTGCTATTAACTGGATTCTCCTGAGTGTGAATAACTCTAGACATTGAGGATGCAGAGACATCGATGAAACCACTTTGACTTTCGATCGAGTCAGGGAGTGAATGTTGTTGATGTGACATATGTACATATGATTAAATTTTATGATGATTGATTATTATTGTTGATATTATTCATTGATGGATGCAGGTTGTCGATAGTTTGTCGACCAGACTCACATTTGGAGTAGAGGGGTCACACATGACAACCTAAGACATTGAGGGAGAGGTGTGGCAGCAACCCTGCCACAACCCTACCACAACGTACTAGCACTCTCGTCATGGCTCGAAATGTAGGTTAACCATTACCTAGTTTGAGAAGACCCACGATCTCATGAGGGAAGACTATGATAGTCGCTCATGATGATTCAAAGGGGCACACAATAAGGATGGGTGCATATTCCTTAGAGGGCCTTAGTCGCCATAAGATCACCTCATGGAGTATTGACTCCAGGGGTTTTGACATCTACCAAATTCATTCAAGAGGCGAGTGGCACCCTTGGAGCACGTATTGCATACTGAAGGGCATCTCGTGATTTTACTATGATAATTTAATAAACCTTGTTCCTAGAAAACTATGCCTCCTTAGGACATGGTCGACCTTAAAATAGATGGTGGTATGAGTGAAGTTTAATAACTAAAAGTTCCCATAAAAAAATTGTCACCGAGCCTAGTGAAATTAAAACCTAGGTCGAAGTAGAACATGTGGATAAATAAAAACTAAATAAACATGTAACAAGAAGGGGGGTAATAAATTCAAACTTAATTATTAAAGTAAAAAAAAAAATTTACAATGGAGGATTAAATTTATTAAAAGGGTAAATGGTTATTTTTATCTAAACTTGGTAAATTGATTTCTAGTTAAAAAGGAAAAAGGGGGAAACTTAAAAGAAAAGGAAACTTAAAGAAAAAGGGAAACTTAACGAAAAGAGGAAACTTAAAGAAAAAGTTGAATGTCTAACTTAGTAAGGAATTTGGCCTTTGGAACTTTCTATTTATGAACTCAACTAGGAACTAAGCAAGGCGTAATTCATTTAAGAATTGTAAGAGAATATTGGGACACCGAGGAGCATTTTTAGGAATACTTTTAGGTGGGTGAGGAAAATAGACAAATTCAATTAATTAATAAAATTGATTTTCTGGTGCAACTAGGGGATCGGGCGACATGTGTACAAAGGAGGTTTTTTGAAATTAATTAAACAAAAAAGGAATCTAATGAGAATTTTGAGAAACTAATGACTAAGAAAAATCTATAAAAAGGATGGCAGAGTAGTGTGGAGAAAAACTGGTTTGTTTAATGTTACACTGTTGAAATTTCAT
Source organism: Picea glauca (assembly GCA_000966675.3). Lineage (NCBI taxonomy): Eukaryota > Viridiplantae > Streptophyta > Pinopsida > Pinales > Pinaceae > Picea > Picea glauca. Next base: position 235,467 of record JZKD02S1679850.1, on the reverse strand, counting down.
TTTGACTGAACCTTCTCTTGTGGGAGTTGGGATACCCATTTTGGGTAACGAGTGGTATCTCGACCTTATGAGGTGATTTGGGTGCTATCATTCTCTGGTATTGTGTGCATGGCCCCTTTGTGGCTCGAGGAGCTTTGGGGAAAGAGGAGTACCCCTAGCGTTGGCTGGGAGGCACCAGTGAGGTCTCATCGATCATCAAGCAGGTTCTAGATGGAGCGAATGCACGGGAGGAAATCTTCACCTCATCATCGTCCGTAAAGGTATTCATGTTAAAGTTGTTACTTGTAATAAAAATTTAATTTACACTTGTTTATTTTACTGCATTTTGTTATCAATGTAATCCCCTTGTCGCTTGGATCATCCTGTAAGATACCATGCTATCCACAGTATCCTTTTTTTTTTGAGTTACTGACTAATGACATGTGGGCATATTAAGCCTCGTACTCAAAACCTCACCTGCACTTTGTATCTCCTCCATGTGTTTTCTTTATTCTTTGATTGCATTTTTTTTTTATATATTTCTTATTTGGTTCTCCACAGAGAAGGTCTAGATGCATATTGTGTTTTATATTTTGTTCCCTTATCCTCAAAAGTATTATTCTATGTTGAGTAGTCGGCCAAGAGATGAATCAAATATCTTTTACTCTGATGTTAAAGATTTAGATTCAAATGACCTTCTTTCCTATGCATGGATAATAAGTGTAGAATCATTTCTCTTCCCACCAAATCCATTGCTTATACAGTAAAAAATCCTCTTCATTGCTCTACAATTATTGTGATTTATTCTCTGCAAACTCGTACTTCCACACCATGAAGTGGTGATGTCTCTCAGATTCGCCCAACTTTTCATGTTGTATCCTCTGTGACTTCCTTGAGTTGTAATCTCGGCCCCCTTCCCTTTTTTTTTACTGGAATTTTCACCTTGTGTTTACACCATTGTTCATTATCCTTCTCTTCTATACTTTCTGAGTTTACATTGATCCAGGGTTCATGTATTTCGGGTTTCCAACAAAGCCTCTAAAACTATCAGCCCTCCTGGTAAACTAGAAGGCAACACAACACACAAATTGTGTTGCAGAGTCTCACCTGAGATAAATTTAATGGGTGGCTCTAAGACTCAAGTTTTTACATCCTAGGATCGAGTGTGAGATAAGAGAGATAAATATTGAACCATTATTGTAACTTGCAAATGTAACCTACTTGTATCCATGGCTATGCAGTAACTCCAATAGCTTATTCCTTCAATATCACAACAACATTTAAACATGCAATATAATAACTCATTCATTCAACATAATAATAACTACTGAAGACAATAAATATATCCAAGCTTTCATCACATAACACATATGTACCATGGTTCACGCCATTCTAGGCTACGTCCACAAATATTTGGCTCTGAACTCTTTTATTTTAATATTTTTGCATCTACAACATAGTGCACTTACAACTCTTCTCAATCAAGTAAGATCTATCTGAGGCGGACTAGATCGCACCAAGCTCCTAAAACTACGATCTAACCCTCAATATCTACCTTATTTCCTCTCCTATAGCTCAACAAATCATACAAAATGGGTCGTAAAACAAAATATTACATATCGCATTCGCTTATGTGCAACTACAATACCAATAATAATCATACATCAAACAAAAATGACTATATGCCCCGCCCTTTATGATACCTACATATCTATATTTATATGTTCCTATCTCTTCATCCATTACAATTCATTACCAAAACCCTAACCCTACCATCGTTAGGTCTTCTTCTCCATGCGTGTGTGTTGTTCTTCCTTCCAGTTGTCGCTTTCCTCGTGCATGCTTTATTTCCCAAAATCGCCTTGTTTTTCTTCTTTGGCCTCTGGCCTACCTCCAACAGGCCTCCAACACTTACATGTGGCTCGTCCCAAGCCACCTAAGCTTTGTTTGTTTCCTTGATCTCCTTGGTGATCACTTGGAACTTTTCCTCCAGCTCTGTTAACTGTGTTTGCGCCTGCACGGTCTTCTCCTTGAGTGTATCCACTAGCTGAGCTACAAATTCATCACTAACCTATTCCATGCACTCTGCCTGGATTTTTGCTATATGTGCCTTGGCTTCCTCTGCTTGTGCCAATAATTATTCTACTCACACTTGAAATCGTTCCATTTAATTCTGTCGCTCTTGTTTCTGTGTTTGAGTCGTAGCTAGCTCTACCTACAATTTCATCATTTCCTGCATTCCCTTGACGCGTTCTATAACTGGCATTGTCTTCTGCCTCTGTTTGTGTTCTTGGATCGCTGCATTGATCATTTCCTCTTCCTTGTCCCACTTTTGGATCTATTGATCCTCCTTTAACTTAGTCCATAGTTGCATTGCTTTATCGAACAAGTCCGTTACTATGCTGACCTGCTTCTCTATCTCCTGTAGCTATGTTGTTGCTTCCTACTTCCCTTTATCCTTGACTACTAGTGGAGTGGTTGGTATGAGTTGTTCTCTAAGATTATTGATCTCTTTATGGTATTGATTGATTACATGTGCAATCCAATCAATATTTTTTGCGGTTGTGATTACATCACTCTACGTGTCCTATGGAATATTCTCATAAGTTCCTTCCACTTTCTGATCCAATCCTCTTATGCGCTACCTTTCCTCATGGGTCTTAGATTTATCCTCCTCATATACTATTTCCATCGCGTCCCTATTCTCCGTTTCTCACTGCAATTCAACTAAGTCTTTGTGTGTGTGATACTATACCTCATGGTTGAAGCTAACCTGCAACTTGTGTAGATCTTTGGTTGTCATCCTCGTCAACGCCAGTTGGATTTGGCTTAAGTCCTTCAAGGGTGTCTGCCCCACAATCTCATCCATTCATATCATACTGGGTGTGATATGGAATTTTGTGTTCGGGTGTGGTAATGAGTGGACTATATATTGTTCTTCATCTTCGACTCTTCCCTCAGTCTATGGTGTTGATGGTTTTGTTCCCCTGCTGCTTGTTGTCTTCCCTTCCCCAATTTTCTTGAGGAGCATCTGCATGTATTCTAGTTCCTCTTGAATCCTATTCTTCTGGTGGGCAACATGGTCGAAGTTCTCAGATAGACAATCTTGAACCATGCGGGCTATCATTTCACCATCGTCATTTGTGATTGTATACTCTGGCGATGTTCTTTGTGCCTTCGAATTCTTGCACATGCTTCCTTTCTGCGTGGCTATCCTCCTGTTTGTCCTTGCTTCCTGTGGGTTAGGGCTTGTTGTAGTCTCTTGTGCTCCCTCAACCTGTTTTTGTTGTTCTTTGGCCGACTGCATATTCTCCTTTTCCTCTTCTGGGTCCCTATCCTTTTTTTCCCTTCATCTATTTGTATTCTCTTGCCCTGACTCGTTCTTCATCTCTTGGGCACTTGTATTTCTAGAGGTTTCATTTCTCACTGCCCTACCTCTTCTTCTATTGTCCTTTCATGAAATTCTTGGTTGATGGGTGGAATCCTCCATTCATAGGCCCATTTGTTGATGACCATGTCAATCTCACCCTCTGTGATGCAATAGCACATCTGTAGACACTTTTTATCTTGATCCTTCCTTTCCTGTGTCCACATTGCATGTCGTGTGGCTTGGAAGTTGGTGATGTCCCCATATCGTGCGACATCTTCTAGTATTATTCTCCACATATTGGATATGGATTCTTATAGGTCACGTAGTTATCCCTCAAAAATTGCCACGTTCACCTTTTTTCTCCTTGACTCTAGTCTGGATCTGAGAAAAAAATACCTCACTCCCTGATTCGGTTTTCTTCTAGTACAAAAAAATACATACCTTGGCTCTTTCCATCCCATGAAGGTTATCAATGTGATCAACCACGAATAGTGAAAATTTGTGCCTAGATCATGCACATCCTTGTAGTCATCCAGAAACAAGTTCAAAAGATACGGTGCCCAACTCATTGAGGTTCATTATGCACACTAAGATGCAAGTTCAAAAGATACAGACTTCCTCCCTGTGACATTTTCTTAGCAGCTTGCAGGATAATATTTGCATACCCAATTGTGTCGATGCATCATTGATCCTCTTGATAATGTTCCCTCTTGTCCCCCTGTCAGTGCCATACTTCTTCTTCATCTCATCTTCTAGCACTTTCTCCTTAGTTTTGTCATCCAAAAACTACACGGGATCCATGCCTTGAGATGGAAATCCTATTATGCTCGCGATCATATCTACGTCTATCGAGACACACTTGTACAACCAGATGTCCCTTCCATGCGTGACTACTAATAGTTGTTTGACACATGGTGTTGTGTGTTACCCTCTTCCAAAATGTTGTAAGTCCAACAGACCTAAAATTCTCATTTTCTGCAGCCCATTTTCGCACTGGAGTGGTTTCTCGATCGGTTCTCCAACCTGATTTGTGCCCGTAGTCTCTAAAAATACCCTCTTCACAATTTATGGAAACTTGTCTTCGTCTGCTACATCATGTTCCAAGTATTTGAGATTCCCGGTATGACGCAGTATCTCTGGTCTTTTTTGTACCCCAGATGGTATGCGTAGTAGAACAATATTTGTATCAGGTTTCTTATGAGGTGACCTGGGTATCTGTATCTTGTCTTTCCTCGATGGTGGTGGCTAGCTTGAAGTTCCAATGGCTTACAATTGTTCCTCAGTATACCATTCTGACCAAGCTGAGACATCTTTGACCATCCCTTATGGTGGGTGTTATGATATGGTTGTTTGAGACTCGTCCGACTCGACTATTGTTTTCATATTAGGTGTCATTCCATTGAATTTTAGAGCTTCTTCGGTGTTCTCTCACTGCATCTCCTTCAGGGTTTCTGCTTCTCGGTCCTGTGGTTCCTGTACTTCTACTGGTATCTTCTTACTCGTTCCCTCTAGTGATGGTTGTTGGATTTCTTCCAGTATAGGTGTAGGATTCACCGATGTTGTCTCTAGAGATGGAATTTCTTCAACGTTGATGATCTTTGGCGACTGTTGTTCACCTTCTTCCACCTATCCTTATGACCTGTCCTGAACTCTAGTTTTCTGGGAGGTCTGGCTTACATCTACTTGCTTAGGCGGTGCCATGGTGGTGAATGTCAAATGTCTGTTGGATTCAAATGGTCTCTGTGATATCTGTGAAGTCACATTGTGTACTTTAGCCTCTTTTGTTCTGTGTCTATTCTATTTTAGTGAATAGACTATTGGATCCCACATCTGTTTGTTGTATGGCTTTCCATGAACCTTGTCGAGGATGCTTCCTTGATTATGGGATTAATGCACCTTAATTACTGGTTCAATGCACCTCCTACAGTTTCTTACTTTCCATTACTCTACATCGTCGTCTTCTGTTGGCACGATTAATGTGGTGTCCCATTGGTCATTTTCATCCTTTAATTATGCCTAGTGCTTCCATGTCATATTGCTTTTGCCAACTCCTTTTCTCATTCATTTCTCTTTGTATGTGTTTGACAACATAGGTATTCCAACAGAGGACGAACACCTTCAGTAACCACTCACATAACCAGATCAAAGATCAACACACCGATGTTTTCACGTGGTAAAACCCCTATGGGGAAA
>JZKD02S1679850.1:194506-225624 GCA_000966675.3 Picea glauca | reverse complement strand
TGGCCGTTAAGATCGAGGAGAGTATGAACCGTCGGATCACTCTATGTCGGGAACATATCGTGACCGTCGGATTGCCTAACTACAAATGCATACTAATGCATACTAAAGAAACAAAATTTTACCTAATGACATATTAGACCAAGTAGATCTTAACTAACTCCTAAGTGTCTAAATATCCTAACAGTATGTGACCATTGTTCTTCTCGTCGTCGAGTTTGAGTTTCTATCTTTGTGTAGCCATTCTACCTATGGCGTACTGCTCCCTTTTTTTTTACTGCGTGGTGGATGGTCGACTGTCCTTGTACAACTTCAGTCAGCTCCCATTGATCATCCCTCTAAGTTCTGCACCGAACAAATATCCTAACTATATAGATCCTCCATCTATGACAGATTTTACTTCGTATGGTCCTAACCAATGCATTTTGATTTTTCCTAGGTTTAAATGATTTGTTGTCATAGATCAGTACTATATCTCCTTCCTTGAACATTTTTTTCTTGATATGTCTATTATGCCAAGATTTATCTCTTTCTGTCTAAACTTGTTGGTGGAGCCCTGCTAAGATCTAGTTTTCCTCCATGGTCATTAATTGATTCAACCTCTCCTGTATTGAGCCTCGTTCTGTCATTTGTGTGATTGTTGCTACCCGCAAGCTTGGTACTAAAAATTCTAATGGCACCACTTCTTCTTGGCAATAAACCCGTTTAAATGGTGTGTTCCCTGTCAATTGTTTGCATGTATCCCTATATTCCCATAATATTGTTGGTACTTTGAGGTCCCAGTCATCCATGTTGAGGTTACAGATCTTTGTCCATGTGTTCTCCATTATTTTGTTTAATGCTTCCACTGTGCCATTTTCCTGTGGGTGATATGGTGTGCTCTTCTGATGATGGACTTTGAACTCTTCAATCATAGCGCTGATGGTGTTTTTTATGAAGTGTGTGCCTTGGTATCTCATCAAAACTCTTAGGCACCCAAATCTAGTTATTACTTGTTCAAATATAAAATGTGTTGTTGTTTCTCCACTTCAATCCTTCACTCGTGCGGATTCCACCCATATTCTGAGGTATTCCATCGCGGTGATAATGTACCTTGCTCCTATTCTTTTTGTTGGTGGGTTGATTGATCCCACAAAGTCTATTGCCCACTTGTCTAATGCCTGTAATGTTACTTGTGGTCATAATTGCATATCATCCCTTCTGTTGGGTTTGCCTACACTTTGACATACATTGCATCTTTGACAGTACTCCTTCAAGTCTCTGTGAATCGTTGGACACCATAGTCCTGCACACAATACCTTCTTCACGGTAGATTTACCTACATAATTCCCTCCTTCTATTCTCTCATGGGATTTTGCTAACACCCTTGGTCTTTTGTGCTCTAACACGTATCTTTGCAAGATGTTATTTGTGCCCATTTTATATAAATGTCCTACAACCAGTTGATAGTCGGAAGCACAGACTACTAGGTTTTTCTTTTGTGTAGTGTTATATTATTTTGGTGCAATACTTGTACTCAAGTACTGAATGATATCTACAAAGTATTCATCAACGATGTGGACTGATAATAATTGTGCATCCATAAATTTTTCTTCTAAATACGTAGGTTATTCTTCATTTGTGACCCTTGATAGGTGACCAGGTCCTGCATTTAATTTTCCTGGCTTGACTATTTATTCAAAATCAAATTCTTGAAATAGTAGTAACCATCGACAAATTCTTCCCCCCAACACTGGCTTGTTGACTAGGTATTTCAGGGCTAACTGATCTCTGAACATCTTAAAGTGTTTTTCCAATAAGTAGTGTCTAAATTTTTGCAGTGCATAGAGAATAGCTAGGCCTTCTCTTTCTATCATGTTATAGTTATGTTTTGAGTCTGATAATTTTCTGCTCGCAAATGCTATTAGGTGATCCAAGTCTCCCACTCCTGGATGTGCCAAGATAACTCCAAGTTCTACCTCTAATGCATCTAGATGGGCGTGGAATGTATTATCCCAGCTTGGAAATACTAATATTGACGCAGTGACCATATTTTCATTCAGGATATCCAGACCGTGTTGACACTCATTGTTCCACTGGAACTTCATATCCTTTGTTAGTGGCTTTTCCATTGGTGCAGTGATTTGAGGGTATCCTTTGATAAATTTTCTATAGTAACCTCTATGTGCCAACATCTCTCTTAGCTGAAAAACTGTTTTTGGTGGTGGTAAGTTAACAATGAATGCATTTTTTGCAGGATCTACGAGTAGACCTTGTTTTCATACTATATGGCCCAATAGTATCTCGAATAATGTTATGAATATACATTTATTTATACTCAGTGATATCTAACACTGTATACATATTTCTAGCATCAAGCATAAGAATTATACATGGTTTTTCAATAAACTATAGACTATCCAATCATCCAGATATACTTCAAGAAACTAGTGGATGAATTATTTAAACGCAACAATGACTAATCTAGAAAATATTGTTAGTGCATTATTCAGTCCAAATGACATGAGTGTGTACTGGTAAGATCCCCATTCTATCACAAACATGGTCTTGTGTATGTCTTCTTGTGCTATCTTGATATGATGGTATCCTGACAATCCATTAGTGAATGAGTAATTTTTGTGGCCTCCTACATTCTCTACCACCTCATCCGTGAAAGTTGTAGGAAATGGGTCATGTAGGCATGCATCATTCAAATTCATCAAGTCGATGCATATCCTTATCCCTCCTTGTTTCTTGTCCTGTACTACCATCAAGATTATCCATTCTGACTCTTCGACCGGTTCTATGATGTCGACTTCGAGCATCCTGTCGGCCTCAACTTTTAATTTCTGCTTATATATTGGGTTCAGTCTATATGGTCTTTGTATGATCGATATTGCTTTAGGTATGAGTGGTATATTCATCTCTCTTAGTTCTCCAGATATAACCTTCATATCTGTAAATGTTGTGGGAAACAAGTTGTTGTATTCGAGCAACAACTCTATGATTCTTTCCACTATTTTCTCATCCCAGTAATCTCCAATGCTGGCAATTTTGGGATGCTCGATTGTCCCAATGTTGAATTTATTTACTCCGATCAGCGTGAAAATAAATTCTGATTCTATCGGTGGTCCTTCCACATCTATTTCATCTTTTTCTTCTTCAATCTGAATATCACGCAAATCGTCTTCATCTAGTGCTTCCTCTTTTACATGGTAACACTATAACATTTCCTTAACTGTCTGTTTTTTCTGTTGTTGCTCTTCTGTGATAAGTTCTACTTCTAGTTCTTTGATGAATATCAATCCTCTTATCTATTTGAGAGTTTCATCTATGTTGGCATTCTCATGCTCGAATGAGAATGTGACTGTGAAATTATGTTGCAATGTCATCCATGTCATAGTTCCTTTGCACAATTCCTGGTCTTTATACCAGTTCGGTGGTATTCCCTCTGGAGTGTGTATGAAATGGTGAGCCCATTCCTCAGGGGGTGTCAATTTCCATAGTGTTTTACACTCCTCCAAGTGTTCCGCTGGTTCCCTTTGTCCATCATACTTCTGTTGTTTTTTGTTTTTTTGTTCTACACCGTACCTTATGCACGGTAACCGCTTACATTGGTACCAATATGTGATTGTCTCTTTGTGTGCGCCCCACCATCTTGTGGGTGTGGCCTTGAGTGCTAGATCAAGTGCTAACAGTCTCTGGTTCTCTAACACTTTGTCTTTGTACTGTGCCAAGAATGTTTCCAAATCATTTATTCTGTGAAAAATGGTTCTCTCATTTATGTGCCTACGCATCTTACTGCACGGACTATTCTTGCACATCTTCTCATGGATGCTTTGTGTAGCCTTTGTTGCCAATTTTCTAAATCGGTATATGAATTTGTTTCACATAAAGTAATTATCCACCAAATGAGTATCCTTTCTAAAGTTGGGTTCACGTAATCCTCATATCACACAGTTGTTCTGTACAACTTGTTGATTTCCTGCAAGTCTAGGAAAGTAGGTTCTACAAACCTATCCCCTTCTGATGGGTCTAATGGTGAGATGACCCTGTATTCTCCTGACTCAAATGTCATTTTCCTAGCCCTCAGGTTGATTATGGTCTAGTTGTCAAATGCCCAATCCAGACCAAACAATTTTGGGTAAGGTGTTGTGTCGTCCACTATTTCAATGACTTCAAAATCGGATTTGGTATGCACTCCATCTAGGTCAACTGTCAATCATTTCAGTCTACCTATTGGTAGGAATCTATGTTGGTTTTCCAGTTTCACTTGAACAGGTGAATATCCTAATGTGGGCTCTCCCATGCATTACCACATATTCTTTGGTAATATATTAACTTAATATCCTAGATCTAGTATAATGTCTCACATGTTGAAATCTCCAATGTTGTCATTCAGTCTAAACTCGCTACTTGAGTGATTACCTGTTTTTGGTTCTAGCTTTTCTTCTGTCTCAATGCTACATTTTTCTAGTATGTTTTGCAATATTTTCATAGATGATGGATCACTTAATACATTTACACATGATTGAAAAAATCATTTGAGGGTACTTACTTGTCCCATAGGTTGCATTTTGTTGGTATGATCCAATGATGGGGGCATCTCGTACTCCGATGCTTCCTTATTTTGCTGCATAATTGAATTCGACGCTATGTCCTCCTTTTGAAATTCTTGTTTGGCTTCCTTAAAGATTGCATTCTTGTTATGTGCGTCGAACTGTTTCCTTTGTTTGGTGTTATTATTCACCCATTGATTTTGTGCTGGTTCTTGTCGAATTGCATTAGTACCTATTTTAGCTCCTCCACGGGTAACTATGTTGATATTTCCTCCGTTATCCCTTGCTTCGACCGAAATCCACTGAACATTCTGGTTATTCTAGTTCCTATTTTCTTGGATCTTTACCAGTAGTGTCGGACATTCTTCTGTATCATGGTACAATGTGTGACAAGATATACAGGTCACTAGTGGAAGTGGAAATTCCCTTGCATAATGTTCAGGTTGCTGACAATTGTGACATACCACTGGTCCTCGACCTCATCTGAAACCTCCTTTTCCTCATCCTCTGCCTATGTAGCCTTCCCTATATCCTCTCGACACGTTATACTGAGGTGCCTAATTGTATTACGCTGTATTGTACTGAGGCTATGTCGTATTGCACTATGGTTGTGGGTTGTTATATGGTTTTTGTGCAATATTATACTACTGCTGCACAGTGTTGTATGGAGCTAGAACTTGATTGAACTGTGGCACTACTTTCCCAGTCATCATTTCAGCATGTACTTTATATGCATATCATGTCCTTTCTCGCATCAACTCCATAGTTCTACAATCTTGGTCTTCGTGTCCCACTGACTTGCAAAAGGTGAAATATGAACTCTTTGGGACTGTCTAGTATTTCTCCATCATTGTGTAGTGATAAGGGATGTGCCCCGATTTCTTTGAGATTTCGCACCATAGTCCTCCTGTTGGTAATAGATTTGGAATTCCTACAACCATATATTGCATGAATGTTGGACATTCGTTCTTGTGGTGGCCTTTCGTTCTGCATGTGGTACACCAAACGACTTCTTGTTTGCCCTTGTTCTTGTTTTGATTCAGTTGAAACGTTAGATTCTCCAAATCCTCCTTCAGTTCTTCGATAGATGGGTTTGTCTGCTGGTACTAGTTTTCTTCCAGTTGTAGGGCTGCTTGCAGAGCCTCTACCTATGTCTAAACTTTTTGTTGTCCTAAAGGGTATTTTATCTATGAGAGTAGTGAATTGACAAACATGTATCGATGTTGCATATCGGTCATGAGATATTTTAACTTTCCCTTCAGTTGCTTGAATCTTTGATCAATCTCCCATACAGATTATCTTGGTTTCTATCATATTTTGATCATCTCATTCATGTATTGATACTTTGATATCGGCTTATGGAACTCATTATCAGTAACTTCTTAATGTATGCAAGTGTCCTTGTCTTCCCAGGGGCATTGTTTGTGTCTATATTCGTGTACGAGTCTAGTGCATGGTATCTTAGCGTAATCAATACCTACGCAAGTTTGGTATCTTCAACAGTGATCTGTTTTGCTTTCCATATCTTTGCACAAATAAACAAGTGTTTCTTAGGGTCTTCTACTGCTTCTCTTCAAAATTCTGGTAACCTAATGGTGGGATCATGTCCTGCCATTCTGAAAATGTTGATGTACTACCTCTGCGTGGTGTAGATACCTAACTAGTGCTACCTGAAATGGCTCCTCCAGTTGTTGTTCCTTGTGTAGATGTACTTCATGTTGTCTGACTTGTTATGAACTTCGATTTTCTAAACAGTGGTGTTCTCTTTGGTGTATTAGTCACGCATGGGTTTATGGGTTCCACACTGACATTAATATAGATAGGATGGTTTCCTTCTCCTCCCTCTATTGAACCTCTCGTCTTCCTCTCATATGTTGCACGCAGGATTTCCTCAATATTCTCTACAACCTAGATATCCTCTACATATTCCTCATCACTTAGCAAGCCTTACCTCATGGCTATGGCTCTCTTCTTGGTATTCACCTTGTATTGGTAGGGTACTCCGCTACGCATCTTTCCAAATGTCTCCATGATATTCTTGATATAGTCATCGTCCATCATGATTGGGTATGAGGGTTCCTCCTTCTTTCCCTTATCCTTTCCTCCATCCATTTCTCCTCTTTCTGTCAGTGCTTCCCCCCTTCCCCCATGCACGCAGGAAATTTTAGCTATCTAATTCCATTGTCATTACACCTTTGTTATATAGCAGTATATTAATATAAGTATACAACGATCAAATGTACCTTCCTCTAGGTCTGTGTGGAAACTCTTGCTATGCGGCATTGTACAATTTCTTTGTGTCGACTGCAAGCTCTGTTATAAACCCTGCCACAATGTTGTCCAACCAAAAATCTATTGCGCGGGTGAATTTGTTGTTCACCTGTTGTAACTGCTCAATTTGTACTGGGGCCAATCTAGTTGTCGAATCCGGTGTGTTGCATGGTTATCCTTCAACCTTAGTATCCACTCCTACAATAAATGTGGAAAATCGCAGAAAAAGACTTCGTGCAAATCAGTAAACACGTCTTTTTCAATATATTTGTGGGGTGTTATTCTAGGGTTTCTATTATCTTTCTGTGCAAACTCTAGCTCCTTATTTCTTAGCCAAGTTTCGATCTCTCCTTTTGTGGGATTCCAGAGTGTCAACATTCCCTTCTAATAACTCATTGGTCTCTACCCTAGCCTTTTCTTGATCCACCTCTGACAGATCTTTGACTTACCTTCTCTACTCAATCCTCCCTTGTTCCTACCAACGACAATAGAACCATTTGTTGGTTATCCTTCTCTTCTATAATGTCTAAGTTTGTATTGAACCAGGGTTCATGTCTTTCGGGTTTCCAACAAAGCCTCTAAAACTATCGATCCTCTTGCTAAACCAGAAGGCAAGACAACACACAGAGTGCACTGCACAGTGTCACCCTATATAGATTTAATGGGTGGTTGTAAGACTCAAGTGTTTATAGCCTAGGGTTGAGTGTGAGATAAGAGAGATAAATATTGAACCATTATTGTAAATTGTAAATGTAACCTATTGTTATCCATGGATATGAAGTAGCTCCAATAGCTTATTCCTTCAATATCGCAACAACATTTAAATATGCAATTTAATAACTCATTCATTGAACATAATAATAACTACTAAAGAAGAAAAAGATATGGAATCATTCATCACATAGAAAAGGTGTACCATGGTTCACCTCCCCCTAGGCTACGTCTACAAAGATTTGGCTCCGATCTCTTTTATTATAATATTTTCGCATCTACAGCGTCGTGCACTTACAATTCTTCTTACCGTGCACTTACGTCGGGTAAGCTCTATGTCAACCTATGATATAACCATAAATATCTACCTTCCTTCCTCTCCTCTAACTCAACAACTCATACAAAATGGGTCATACAACAAAACATTACATATCCCATTCGCTTATGCGCAACTACAATACCAATAATAATCATACATCAAACAATAATGATTATATTCTCCCCCCCCCTCTATGATACCTACTTATCTATATTTATACGTTTGTGGCTCTTCAGCCATTACAATGCATTACCAAAACCCTAACCTTACCATCGTTAGGTCTTCTTCTGCATGTGTGCATGTTGTTCTTGATTCCAATTGTCCCTTTCCTTGTGCATGCTTTCTTTCCTAAAATCGCCTTACTTTTCTTCTTTGGCCTTTGGCTTGCCTCCAAAAACCATGTTTAACATTCTCTTTACCTAGAGATCCCCTTCCTTATCTTTGTGTGATGCCTTTTAAACTTAGTGATCACGTTTTACCATTAATTAATTTCTTTATTACATTGTGCCACTATGCGTTTTCCAACCTTTAAATTTTTTAATGCGATCTGTGTTTTAAAAAAAATATTTTCATGCGTGTTACTTTGAGGACTGTAATTCATTTCTATATGGATTTGGCCTAATCTGACGGTCAACCGAAGGAGCATAGGCTCCCAACCTTATTTTTTTACACCTTGGTTTCGATTAAATTTGGGCAACGAATGCTTTCCCACCCGGAAACGATTTGCGTTTTCTAAGCCGGTTACAGTACATCTCTTTAGAACATGCTATCACTGTATTATTGCTTTATTGGGAAGTATATTTTCATTGTTTATCTTACGGTTAGAACGCACTATCACCATATTATTTTTTTCTTTATTTGGCAGTGTATTTTATGTTTAGATGAAGGTTGGGACGCACTATCACTGTTCACTATTTTTTTTATTGGCAGTGTATTTTTAGTTTGATGGCGGTTATGGCTTGATATGATGATAATCGTTTAAATCCCTGTAATTTGAAACGCGTAGAGGTTTAAAGTCGGGTTTTTTTATTGATCTCCAGGATCTGGTGCTCGATCTATTGAATGCTAGAGTTCTTTTTAGTTGATAGTAGTTATGTCTTGATATGATGATAATCGTTTATGTTAAATATAATGTAACCTCAACAGGCTGATTGTACACTGCCAACTGTCCTTACCAGCTGTACTTTCTTTTCTTGATTTGCTTGAGCCTATTTAGCTTAGCTATTTTCCTTTTTCAATTAACTTCTTCATTAACTCTTCTCATTCTACTTTCTCCTTACATTCTCAATATACTAAATACTATTTCTTCTCTATTCTTTCTCTTTTCATTTCTTGCTTCACAATTTATCATGGTATCAGAGCTTCAACAGTAAGCCTCTTCACATAGGCTGGAGAGAAACACGATCCTCATGGCGCATAGCTTAAATCGACATCCAGAGGATGGGACATAGATTTTTCACAAGGCTTGCAGAGATGTTCGCCATTCGCTCAAAAGATCGTCGTAGGAAACTCGCATGAGGAAGAAGAGACTGTAGAAGGAGAAAGTTTAAAGATACATGAACACTTTTAGATTCGTCAAAGATTCACGACGAAGAGCTCCAAGAGGTAGGAACATTTGAAGAATTCAAAGAAATTCATTCAAATTAGTGAAAGATTGTTGGAGAAGGAAAAATTGTTTAAAGAATTTAAGGAATTCTCTCAAATCCATCAAAGATTGTTGCAACGAACAAAATGCTTCAAAGAATTCATGTAAATCTTTCAAATCTGTGAAAGGTTCACGAATTTTCTTCCGCAGAAGAGAATCTTTGCAAGAATAGAAAAGAACTTGCAAAAGCAGCCAAGAACGAGAAATTGTAGCCGTAAGATCCCTCCTGCGATTAGATCTGAGGAAAAAATTTAGTTCAGAAGGGATGAGGAGAGCGCAGAAAAGGAAAAAGAATCACAACCATTAGATCTTGCGCAAAGGACTGATAGTCATCGGATCTGTGAGAAAGTGCACAAGGCTTAGTCCTCTGGAGCGCACAGGAGAAATTTTGACTTGCAAAGTCACGAAATCATCTGGACCGTCCATCAAGGAGGACATGTGCCGAGATATCGGCAGTTCGTTGACTCACAGGGTGTAAAGGTTAGAAGACTGTCGTGGTAATTCACGAATCACAAAATCCTGATTCATTCTATACTGTTGTATCGATAAAGATCGCGAGTCATTGATCTAACACTATCACAAAATCAGGAATCGGGAGTTGGACGAGCAAAGGAGACTGCACTCCAAACCCCGATACATGAAATCCTGAAATCATCTCGACCGTTCATAAATTAGGACACGTGGCAACAGATCCAAGCGCCATCAAAAAATTTTCATTTCAGAGTTTGGGATATTAGAGGTCTTGTTGACAAACGTTGGGACATTCCACGACGAAAGTCTTGAAATACCAAAAAGATCACAATCGTCCATTTGTTGGGACACGTGGCAGAGATTGAGGAAACCGTCGGTATTTCGACTACTGGGGTTTCAAGTTGACAAAGGATTTGTATCACCAAGGATCCCAAGTTGCGAAATCATGAAACGCAGGAGGACCGTCCATCTTCACGAGACGCATGGCAGCAATCCAAGATTTCGGGATATTTTCTGAAAGGAGAAGGACTCTTTGCCATTTTGGCATTCCGCGTATCGGTATTTCGGTGGTCAAGAGGATAGGAGATCGGGCACTTGAGTTGTGAAACCTTGAAACAAGACTGTGGTCTTATGAGTAGTGGTCACATGGACCAAGGCATAGATCAAGGGGCTAATGCGATAAAGGTCATTTCAGCATTTCGGCCATCCAAGAGACAAGAGGTCGGGCGCTTTGCATCATAAAACCCCAAAGTAGGACTGCGTTCATATGGGAAGCAGTCACATGGACCAGAGGTATAGCCTTGGGGATAATTGTTGTTAAATCCATTTCGGCAAATCAACATTTCATATATCAGAAGGACGAAGGCTCAAGGACTCTTGACATCGGGAAACAGGAAGTCCCGAAACACAAAATCTTGAAAAGACGTTTGAGTAAGCGCCGGGATATTTCGGATTTCGGCAAATTGAGGGACAAAGAAATTAGCAGACCTAGTTTAGGTGGAAGAAACAGGTAAACACAAAATCTTTCCATTTTTTTTTTCTATTTTGTTCAATTTTTTTTAAATATGGCGACGTTTAGCAATTTAGGACCAACTCAAGGTCCGATTCTTCTTGGAAAGAACTATGAGTTCTAGTCTCTTCGAATTAGATCATTCGTGCAAGCACAAGAGTGTTGGGATCCAGTGGATCTTGGATATGTGGAACCATATCCAACATACCTTTCCGCCATGACAAACCAGTAGAGAATTGATCAGGCAACTCAGAGGAACAGAGAAAATAAAGCCAAATTTTGGATTCAAAATTCAGTGGATGACTCAATTTTCTCAAAAATCACAGGCACTAGTACTTTAAAATAGGCCTGGGACATCCTTAAATCAGCCTACCAAGGCAATGATAGGGTCAAAATAGTCAAACTGCAGACCTTGAGGACACAACTCGAGACTTTAAGAATGACATAATCTTAAAATGTGGATCAGTTTATGACCAGAGTCATGGGAATCGTGAACCAGATCAGATTGACTCGTGAAGCCATCACTGATCAACGCATAGTTGAGAAAGTCCTCAGAAGTTTACCAAAGAAATTTGAAATGGTTGTTACAACATTCCTTGAATCCAAGGATCTGTCACATTTTTCAAAGATGAACTGACTGGTTCCCTAGTGATAGATAAGACCAGACTACATCTCACATATGAGTCAATCACCAATGCCTTCAAAACTCAATTCTCCTTCAGCAGAGAGAGAGGCAGAGGAAGAGGCATATGTCATTAAGGATGAGGGAGTACTACAAGTGACCAACACTCAAATGGAGGTAATAGACAACAGAGCCAACATCAAAATTTCCAAGGTCACATACAACAACACCAGAATCAGAATTTTCAGCCTGAAAGAGGCAGAGGGAGAAGATCAAATGACAAATCAAGCATATAATTCTATTACTGAAAAAAGTATGGGTACTGTGAATCTGAATGCAGGAAGAAGCAAGCAGATCAGCTCTCAAGCAGAGCACATGTGTCAAATCATACGAGAGAAACCTCAAAAGGTATGTTTCTCTCATGTCACAAGTCTGAAGAACAACCTAAAGATCTCTGGTTGCTAGACAGTGGATGCAGAAATCACACGACAGGTAACAAATATTTACTTTCATGCATTGATTCTTCAATCACATCTGATATTACACTTGGAACTGATTCCTTAGTCAAAGTTCAAGGCAAAGGAACTGTACCTATTCTTACTAAACAAAATGAAAAGAAAGACATAAACAATGTCTATCATGTTCCAGATCTGAAACATAATCTGCTAAGTGTAGGATAGCTCATTGAGCATGGCTATAAGGTACTCTTTGAGGGACCATCTTGCAAGATATATGACAAAATCCCAAGAAGAAAATTGATTTCTGAAATCCACATGACTCAGAATAGGATGTTTCCCCTTACACTCAGAACTACAAATCTGATTCAACCATATGCACAAAGTGCATCCACCCGGAATGAAACAATGGTTTGGCATACATGATTTGGACATCTACCCTTTAAGAGTCTAAGTCTTCTTCAGAAGCACTCCATGGTCAAATGGCTTCTCATCTTCAAAGAACAAAATTCCCCATGTGAGTCTTGCATACTTGGAAAACATAAGAGAACTAGTTTTCCACAGTCATCCAATCAAGCCAAACAACATCTCGAACTAGTTCACACTGACCTATGTGGACCAATGCAAACATACTCAATAGGTGGTAGATTTTACTTTCTAACGTTTATTGATGATTTTAGAAAGAAAATCTGGATCTATTTTCTCAGACACAAGTCTGAAACTTTTGCAAAATTCAAGGAATTCAAAGAAGAAGCTGAAAAACAGAGTGGAAAATATATAAAAGCACTCAGGTCCAATGGAGGAGGAGAATACAACTCCAATGAATTTGCAAATTTCTGCAAATCACAAGGCATTATCATGTAAACAACAACCAGGTATACTCCACAACAGAATGGAGTGACTGAAAGGAAAAATTAGAGAATAATGAATATGGCAAGAACACTTCTCAGAGAGAAAAGTTTGTCAAATATTTTTTGGGTTGAAGCAGTAGCATGCTCAGTTTATCTCTTGAATAGATCTCCAACCACAAGTCTAAAGATGAAAGTCCCTCAAGAAGCATAGTGGGACAAAGCTAAATGTTGCACATATAAGGACATTTAGATGCATAACATATGCTCACATACCTTCCGAATTAAGGAAGAAACTTGACGATAGAAGTGAGAAATGTATCTTTACTGGATATAGTGAAACATCTAAAGCCTACAGGTTTTACAACCCAATCTCCAAGAAACTAATTTTCAGCAGAGATGTAAAATTTTTGGAAAATCAATTCTGTAATGAATCAGAAAATCAACAACTGGACAGTCAAAATCCATTGCTGCCAAGTTCTGAAAACACGGAAAATTCAGGACAACAAATACCTCTACCTATTCTTCCAAGATTGCAGGTACAAGGACGATCTGAAAATTCTCAGGATAACTCAACTTCAAGTAAAGACTCATCCTCTAAAATTCAAAATCAGAGAAGTCAAAGTTTGAGAGAAATCCATCAGCAGTTGGATGACATTGAACAACACAACCTTTTTGCTTTAATGTCATGTAAACCTACATATTTTAAGGAAGCCTCTAAGGAGCCACATTGGGTTCAAGCCATGAACCAAGAAATTGACTCCATTGAGAAGAACAAGACATGGGATCTTGTTGATTTTCCAAGTCATAAGAAAAGTATTGGTGTCAAGTGGGTTTACAAAAATAAACTCAATGAAAAAGGGAAGATCAAAAAACACAAGGCAAGACTTGTTGCCAAAGTATTCTCACAACAGTCTGGAATTGACTATGGTGAAACTTTTGCTCCAGTAGCAAGGTTAGACACTGTAAGAACTCTATTGGCCATAGCAGCCCAACATAAATGGCAAGTAGACCAGATGGATGTCAAGTCAGCCTTCCTAAATGGTTTCTTAGAATAAGAAGCTTATGTCGATCAACCACCTGCATTTGAAGTCCAAGAGTAGCCAACCAAAGTATATCGGTTGAAGAAAGCCTTGTATGGCTTAAAGAAAGCTCCAAGAGATTGGTACAACAAAATTGACACTTATTTGATCAAAAGTGGTTTCAGCAGAGGTCAAAATGAGCCAACTCTTTACACCAAAACTGATCAGCATGGTAAAATTTTGATTGTATGTTTATATGTTGATGACATGATACATACTGGAAATCTTGTATCAACCAATTTTAAACATGCCATGCAATCTAAGTTTGAGATGACAGATCTTGGCATCATGAAATATTTTTTGGGGATTGAGGTTGATCAATCAACCAAAGGCATTTTTGTTTGTCAGAAAAAGTATGCAGCAGACATCATCAAAAGATTTTTCATCGAAAAATGCAATCTAGCAGAAACCCCTATACCTCTAGGCACAAAATTGAGCAAGAAAGATGAAGGCCCTACAATGGACCCTACCCTTTACAAAAGTTTATTAGGAATTTTGTTATATCTTATAGCAACTAGGCCTAATATTATGTATGCAACCAACCTTATTTCCAGATTCATGGAATCCCCCAAAGATTCTCACTGGAAAATGGCAAAACGGATTCTGATATATGTTGCAGGAACTCTTAATTTTTTCTTATGGTACACTAAATCTGATAGTAATCAACTTTCTGGTTACACAGACCGTGATTTTGCACGCAGCCTAGATGACAGGAAAAGCACCTCAGGGCATGTTTTTCACCTGGGCACAAACTTGATCTCATGGGCATCAAAGAAATAACCAATTGTATCAATATCTTCTACAGAGGTAGAGTATGTCACTACTACCTCAACTTCTTGTCAAGTTGTGTGGCTAAGAAGAATATTGAAAGATATGTCACATACAGAAAATGATCCAACTCCTATTTTCTGTGCAATACTTCAGCAATAGCTCTATCCAAAAATCATGTGTTTCACAAGAAAAACAAACACATTGACACTCGCTTTCACTTCATCCGCGAGCTAGTCAATAATGGTGACATTGCACTCCAATTCTGTGGTTCTCGAGATCAGCTTGCAGATATCTTCACAAGGCCACTGGGAAAATCTATTTTTGATTTTCAGAGACACGACTTGGGCATAATCGGTGCTGATGTTTGTAACTGTTGAGTTTAAGAGGGAGTCTTAAATATAATGTAACCTCAACAGGTTGGCTGTACACTGCCAGTTGTCCTGGCCAGCTGTACCTTCTTTTCTTGATTTGCTTGAGCCTATTTAGCTCTGCTATTTTCCTTTTGCACATAACTTCTTCATTAACTCTTCTCATTGTACTTTCTCCTTACATTCTCAATATACTGAATACTATTTATGCTCTATTATTTCTCTCTGCATTTCTTGCTTCCCAATTTATCAATTTAAATCCCTATAAGTTGAAATGCATAGAGGTTTAATGCCGAGCTTTTGTATTGTTCTCCATGATCTGGTGCCCGATCTATTGAAAGATAGCATTTTTTTTGTTTGATGGCGGTAGTTAACATTCCAAATTTCAGTTTTTGTCGGTTATTAATAATGGAGATCAACTAATTATTATTTTTAGTATGAATATTGAAATAAATTTACCTGGAATATTTATTTTAAGGATATAAACTTGGAGAATGGTTTACACTTGATTATCGAATGGCTATTAGATCTAAAGTGTAGATGCTCTAGACTTTTCAATGGCGCTGAAGTTTAAATGCTCTTAAGATTAAATGCTCTGAAGTTTAATGCTCTGAAGTTTAAATGCACTAAACCTAATTTTTTATTGGCTCTCAGATCTGAACTTTTAATTATTTATTTTTAAAAGACATAAACTTGAGATTGGTTACGCTTGATTATTGAATGGATCTGAGATTGATTTTTAAATGCTCTGACTTGATCTCGAGAGCTCTCACTTGACGACACATCTTTACCCAATAACTTTCAATTAAAAAAAAAAACCATAATAGAATTTAGTTTCCTTTATTGTAATATACAAGATTTCAACATGGTTGGAAAATTATTATCATGTTGCTGGCAGGTGGCGTTTATAGCTGTTAGATATTTGTAAGGTAGACTATGAGATCTGTTGAAATTTGTCTTACGGTTTTGAGCATTAGTTCCTTCCCTCGAATGCATTCCAAATAAGACTCTAATAGGGTTTCAAGGAACCTTTGGAATGCCTTAAATTCATTTTATAAAGGAGAGCCACGTTAATGATTATACTTATACCATATTTTTTAATAGGAATGCCTTATGCTAAAATTATAATTTTTATACAAAAAATGTTAATTTATTCAAATTAAATTGATGCTCATTCCTTCTAATGATGAAACGGGGTTGTAATTAGGAAGAATGGAGAAAGATTTGTCTTGTGTTAATCAATGGCATATGATGAAAAGGGTTTTAATGGAGGGTAAACTATTAAGTGCATAAGAAAGATGGATGCATTACAAGATGTATATTTTGTCAATTCTTATTATATCTGCCAAGTTGATTAATCGTAGTTAATATTTACTTGACATGATGTATGCATGATTCAATGAAGGACCGTGGAAGGTATATCACTTCTCACGCCTTGATTTTCATTTGAATGAATGATAGATTAAATAGCATAAATAGAATTGCGCCTCAAGTTTGTTATTGCTAGATAGATTACGTTTGTCATCTTCCTTGCGTGCTTGTAAATTTAAGGTCGATTGAAGTAATGTCTATTATGTTTAGAATTTTCTAGTTGTGCGTACTAAAGGGCCACTGATGATCAACCATTGTTAATTTGGTGTGTCGTGCAAAGTTTTGAATCAATGTTTGTTATTCCTCACTCATTGTAGAGATT
Organism: Picea glauca; assembly: GCA_000966675.3. NCBI lineage: Eukaryota > Viridiplantae > Streptophyta > Pinopsida > Pinales > Pinaceae > Picea > Picea glauca. The sequence goes on along the minus strand of JZKD02S1679850.1, from coordinate 208,824 downwards.
CATGTTACTTGTGTCGTTGATGGTGGTTGCGTGGGGTCAGTCTGATGATGGTTCGTAGTTAGCAAGATTTGTCTTGCGTGTGTCGGGCACGATGTAGACACCTCCTTGTTCCTCAGAATAGGCGCTAGCCTTGAAACATTAATTAGTCAAAATCGATGGGAACTTGAGCTTGAGCGTTGTTTATGTGTCATGGAGGTCCAAACATTGCAAGGTAGGACGAGTGGGTAGTCGTTTTTATTTTGTCTAATTGATTTTCGTATGTTGCATCTGGGTGCATGATGTGCTAGTATATTGAGTCATTATGTTCTATGTTAAGTGATTGTGTACATTGTGTTCGACGTGGAGTTTGCGATGTTAAGTGTTTTGTCGTTATTAGTTTCATAAAAGAAAAATTGTGCATGTTAAGCGAGGCTTGTTGTCGTGTTACAAAAACATAAATAAGTTTAAATAAGTTTAAAAGAATCCATTAAAAAAAAAAAATTAAAATATAAAAGATGTTACACATTTATGGATTTACCCTAAAATTTTAAAGCTAACCTAATAAAAACTCATATTTTCTCTATGAAATTGTTTTTGATAAAGTAAATTCACTTGCTAAGGAAATTATAATTTAATTTTCTATATTTCTTTGTTTTCTAACCACACATGGGTTTTGTTAGAATGAACCTACATAGTCTTTGGCCTCTCAAGTAGATGCTCATTCATGGCCATGAACATGTATACACCGTCTTCAAACAAAAAAATTATTCAATAAAATTATTGGGAAATGGACCAGTTAATTGCCAATGTTTATTCAATAAAATTATTGGGAAATGGACCAGTTGGATGTTGGGTCAGTCGATGATGATTCATGACATCATCAGTGGTCCATGGTCCGTTGTGGAACCTCCTCCTAAATTATGTTTGACCCTTCCATGTAATAATGAAACAACAGACGTTCAAATTAACATAGGCGGAGATCCCGATACGGTCATCTTGCAATGTTCCATCTATTACCATGCCGGGCTACCTCAACTAACCTTGTTTTAAGGAAGAAAATCGAGCAGAGCAATGCTTAGCGACAATCCGAAAACATTGTGGAACGTGTAATTTTCCAACACAAACTTTTAACAAACGCAAAGTCAAAACCTAGAACCATATTATTATGATTTTCTTCGTTGAGCGTCGTGTCCTGATTTAAACCCGGAATAATGGGACAAATTCAATTTCTGATTCGTTTCACAAAACATTGGACTCAATGAATGGATCCCAATGAAACAACTCACTCAATAAAATAGGTTAAATCTCAGTCATTTAAATAATACCCGTTTGAGATCGTCCCCTCTATCTCCAACTCGTTCGTTCAAATAATAGCTGATTTCTGAGATCGATCCCTCTCCCTCTATCTCCAGACCTTGCTTTGCTTACTGAGAATAAGCAAGAAGGAAAAAAAATATGGGCAACTATGCGTCCTGCATGGCGGTGGACATGAAGAAGGAGGAAACCATCCAGCTGGTTAGCTCAGATGGCACCGTTCAAATACTTCAAAAACCCATCAGCGCCGGGCAAATCATCCAGGAATTCCCGCAGCATTTAGTCTGCCACTCCCACTCCTTGTACATTGGGCAGAAGACGCCCACGCTTTCTCCAAACGACCAACTGGAGGTGGGCAACAATTATTTCCTTCTGCCTGAACATTTTTTCCAGTCTGAGTTAACGCTGCTATTGCTGGCTTCCTTAATATCACCACCGTCCCCAAAATCTCCCAGTACTCCCACTGGTAGCATATCAGCCTCTCTGCGCAGTATCGAACGTGCGTCTTCTCTGTGCCAGCCATTTGAGATAGAGAAGAGCGAAATGGGCGGAGGCCTTCGGATCAGAGTGTCCGTGGAGTTTATTACAAAACTTATGGAAGACGGGAGGTCTAACGTTGATGAACACAGGGATGCAGTGGGCAGCAATTCTGTAGATGACAAGCGTAGGCTGTGCAATACTCGGGAATTGCAGAAGGATTATGAGCGGTTGGTCAGGCCCAGAGGCCAGCGCTGGAGACCGAAGCTTGAGACTATCAAGGAAAAGGAGAAGAAGGGTATTTGCCACGAGCTGATCTTCAAGTTTAAGGGATTAAGTCTTAACAGATCTTGACCAGCTGAATTTATTGACCTGTTGAGCTGTTATGAAGATGATATTTGAACACGACGGTGGAGTCGGCATCCATTATGTGAAGGGTTACATCGTGGCTGTACATAATGAGTTATTTTCTCTATGGATCGCTGCTTTCTTTTTAAATGCCAGCTCTTTTGATTAGTTTCACCATTGTACATTGCTCCAACTCGATACAAGTCCCTGGCAAAAATTCATTCCATAGTGAACTGCACTTTCCGCAGAACGAAATGGATTATCAATTTTCCAGGCTACGCTTCTGGTCTCCATTATGTACTCTATTGTATAAGAAAAACGTGTACGAAAATGGGGTTGGAAAACCATTCACGTTTATACAATTTTGAAAATGGGGTTTGAAAACAATTTAGGTTAAATCTATTTTGCTTCATTTTATTCTTATTTTCAGTGTTTTGGTTATTTATTAACTAGCATACCCCAAAAGTGTCCCAAAAGTGGGGAAGGAAACACCTAATAGTTGGAAAACAAATATTTTATCATTTTAACTTATATGATTAATTATACGAGGTGAAATGGTTTTTTCTAAATTTCTGGAATGGTTTTTCCAAAAAAAAATAAAAATATTTTTGATTGACATGGTTTAATAATGAAACCTTGAACTCTCTTATAATTAAACATTTAATCTCTTATAATTAAACATTTAAGGAAGTCCTACTTTAACATGTTTACAAGAACACTCTCCACTTACAAGACTGGAATTCATTTGTAATCAATTTTCTATGTATGACTATACCATGCTCTATACCTAGGAGGTTAAGGCAAGTCAAGATAACATTAGAAAACGTTTTTGATCTTAGCCTCAATCCCTACAGTTGAAATTGAAGACAATTTACACAATCAAGAACACAACATAAGTCACTTTACCTTACTCAAATATGGAATGACCAAATGATTTTTCATTGCTGATTAAGTAAGAATTCCTTGGAGAAATTAATAATGCACGAGAGCTTTATTATTCAATGAGTTGTATCTATGAGGACTTCTACTTTACTTATTTACATGGTAACATATTATTTACATAGTAACATATTAGTTTATGATTTTACATGTTCTAAACGATGGTCATTCTATGGCTGAAAATATTTTTGCTCAACGGTTGAATAAGTTTGAAAAGAACATGTTTTTGTCTATGATTATTTAAAACTCAAACTTGCAAATTATACACCTGAAGTGGTATGACAATTCTCTCTTTCTAACCTGTTAAAATATTAGAGGACGTTTTCATGTATTTTTTTACTATGACAAGATTGAATGAAAATGTTTTACTCCTTCCAATAAATAAATATCCGAGTGAAAGGGAATTTGTCATTATGGTTGTCTTGCTATAATTTACATGGAATACAGTATTATGTGCAAATTGATGTTATGGAAGGCATATTATTGGAGAATAAATATTTGAGTGAAAGGGAATTTGGCATTATGGTTGTCTTGCTATAATTTACATGGAATAAAGTATTATGTACAAATTGATGTTATGGAAGGCATATTATTGGAGAAAGATGAGAGGGAACTTGTAATACTTGTTTTTTTTACAAGCACAATTTTCAAACAAAAAGACATCAAATCAATGTGGAAAATGTGAGATAGTTTTTTTCTTTCTAATGTATAGTGAAAAGGTAAAAAATTGTTATAAAAAGATGAAAAGGTAAAAAATCGTTATAAAAAGAAGAAGGTGAAAATGAAGAAGCAATAAGAACCCTCTATGGAGAAGGTGAAAATGAAAAGTTACAAAAATGTTTTAGAAGATGTTAAGGGAAAATAAAATAGAAACCATCAAACATTATAATATATGTCAAACAAAATCTACTTCATATGTAAGCCCATCGAAAGTTGGATATAAAATAGTTTCCAATTCATTGGTGGATGCACCCAAAAATTATAAGTAACATCTAAACTCACCTCTAGTGCTTGAATCTCAAAGGGTGACTCTACATCCCAGCATGGGAAGTACATGAGAGTTATAAATAATAAAAAAGATACAATGGCATAGAAACAATTATTGCTAACCTCATTTTTCAAAAGACTAAAGGGTGAAATCATGAAGATGGTGTCTATTTTGCTTGTTTTATGAGGAAAAAACTATATTTTCACAAGTTCTTCAACTTCTAGTATACAAAAGTATTTTTTTATTTAGAATTTCACTTTACAGTAAAAACAAAACTTGTGAAGAATTTTGTTAGCTTTCCACTCACTATTTTTCAAATTTTTTTTTATTGAGATTTGATATGTCAATTTGACAATTGTTTAACAGTATGTTCCTTAAACATGAAAGGAATGATAATGAATTATCCCCCCCCCCTCCGCCAACAATTTATCTATTATTAAACTTTTGTTTTTGACAAACGAAATATATTGCAACAATCTACACCAACTCTATTTTATTATGACTATAATTTTGAATCTAGCGGATGAATATTATAATTTATAGAATTTTTTTAAGTTGACCAAGATGAAAAAATTGGATATTTTAAACACATGTTTTCCTTGAGCTTGTATCTATATTATTTTTTACTTAAAAGTAACATCTAAAAATACCCTTTTGAAAAGAACAATTTAAGGATTCTGAATATACATTTTTCTAATTTTTTCTGAGTGTATTTTTAGAGATACAGATATTTCATTTCACTGAATCATAATGTGAGCTAAAAATATTATTCAATGATTTTTGTAAAAATTAAATAAAATTAGATAAAATAATGAAAATGAAAACAAATTATATCCATTGGAAGTTGATTCAATTTTGCAAATGTTTGTATCAATTTTGAAACTGAATTTTGAGTATTTGTAGGAGTCTGCAACCTCCAAAGTTCAGGTGAGATAGAGGGAATTCTAAGGTTACCTGATCCGGATTTTATGAGCAGAATGAAATGAATTTAGATTATTAAAATATGTTTAACACAGAATAACAGAGATACCGTAAAACTGGTTTTCTATTCAATAAGAAAATAAGATGAAACTGTAAAATGCAGCGGAAAAAAAGCTTGCTCGAATGGTGGCTCCTTGTCATCTTAATGCATGTCCCCAAGGAGGTCAAGGTACAAATAATTGGGTCTTGAGCTTGTTTGTCTTGAGGAAAAAATATTTTGCATGCCCAAATGACCTGTCATGGTAGGAGAAAAGAAAGATGATGGGATAGGAGATCCTTTCAAAATGTTGCTTGACGAAGACCTCATGCAACAAAGGAACAAGACGATGGATAGTTTTGTGCAAATCCTTCGGTGACTACCAACTTGCGATGCATCTTCCTCAGGCGAAGGAGCCAGCCCCTTCAAGGTACAAATCCACTTCTATATTCCTATATTTGAAGGTCAGATAGACACATATGATGTATACAGGTGGTTGAATATACTAGAAGGGTATTTTTTTGTCCATAACTTTTAAAATACAAAAAAATTACTTTTGCACTCCTCAAATCCATTCCCCATGTCAAAGATTGGTGGGAAACTTTCTGTGATCAAAAGGAAATAGAGGAACCCTCATTATTTACAGTCGCGACCACCTAAGAATCCTTCAAGGATGTTATTAAGGAACAATACTACCCCGTCAGAAGTTATGAGGACTTGTATACCAAATGGACCACACAGCGGAAAGGAAGAGACCAAGCAGTGCCATATTTCACAAATATCTTCCATACCCTATGGACCAAGCTGGGTATCAAAGATTCAGAGTGACATCTGGTGCTCAAGTATCATGGCTCTCTTCATATATACATCCAAAATGAAATGGAATTTCTTGACATCTCGTCCTTGGGCACAACCTATCTATATGTTGTCAAAATTGAGTAGAAGCTCAAACAAAATACGCAACAATTTGGGCCTGGGAACCCCTCGTAGCAAAAACTAGGAAAGGTCGGCCCTAACCTACGAAAATAAGAACAGAGAAAAGATGGATAGTATCAGGACAACTAGTCCAAGCCACAAGGAAATAAGGACACTAGAAAAACAAAGAAGAATATAAAGAAGTGGTGTGAATTCCATAAGATCCCTTGGCATAACATTGTTGATTATCACTCAAAGAAGTTGTTGGTGGTAGAAGTGAAAGCCTCTGAATCAGATGCGGGTTCTGACTCTGAGTCAGAACCAGAAAGGGGAAGACAAATCATTGACGCAGAACCCAATTCCACAGCTCCTACCACCAAGCTCCATCATCATGAACCAGATGATCCAAAAGAAGGCGAGCGCCTTTTCCATTTGGAGAAGTGGGTAAAGGGGACCCTGTTGCACTTCATCATTGATAGTGGTATCCAGAAGAACCTCATCTCAACAAATTTCATTAAACAGTTGGCCCTGTCAACAATGCCTCACTTGCATCCTTACACCATTGAATGGATCTGCCAAGGAAGCGATCTCCACGTCATCCAATAGTGTCCACTGTCGTATGACATCAAGCCCTTCAAAGACGAGGTGTCATGTGATTTTTCTCTTCTCGAAGTTTGTAATGTTATTTTGAGCCAACCTTATTTATGAAAATGTAATTTTGTATATGAGTCTAGGCCTCGTAGTGTTATTATTAATTTGAACAATAAATTGTACAGGATACCTGAGGAAATCCATCCTAGTGCTATTTCCTTAATCTCTGCTAAAAAATGTAGAAAGGTCATCTCTCAGATCGAGAAATTTGTCTTCGTCATGATTGTCTCTCAGAGTAAGAGAAATATTATAGCCACATCCAAGGCCTCTGCGACCGATATCTCCACACAACAAAAGCAAGTAGATAAGGTCATGGAAGAATACTCATATATCTTCTCCTCTCCTACCAGAGTAAGAATCCCATCGATCTGACCCTAGGCACACCGCTACCTAATGGGTCTGTCTACCGCTTCTCTCTGTTAGAAAATGAAGAGATCAAGAGGCAGATCCAAGAAATGTTGCACAAGGGGAACATCTATCCCATCGCATCACCTTGTGGGAGCCCAATCATACTGGTGCAGAAGAAAGACAAGACCTGGTGACTCTGCATTAGTTACGGGGCCCTGAATAAAATCATAGTCCAGAACCAATACCCAATTTCCCAAATGGGTGACCTCCTTGATTAGCTCATGGGGGCCAAATAATTCAGTAATATTGATCTGAAGTTTGGCTACCAACAATTCCCAATAGAACATGCAAATGTATGGAATACCGTCTTCAAGTCAAAATAAGGTCTTTTTGAATGGTTGTTCATGCCCTTTGGTTTGACAAATGCTCCAAGAACTTTTATGAGGATGATGGACGATATTCTGTGACCTTTCACTAGTACTTTTGTAGTGGTGTATCTAGATGAAATCCTCATCTACAAAAATACTTGGGAGGAACACTTGCATCATATTCAATAGGTTCTGCACACCCTGTGGCAGCACAAACTATATGCAAACTTGGAAAAATCCTCCTTCGGCATGGAAAAGGTCCATTACTTAGGCTACATCATTGATCAACATGTGTATGTGGATCCAAACCATATCTAGGTCATCTGTGACTGGCCAACCCCAATCACACTCATTGAGCTCCAAAGCTTCTTGGGCCTTGCCAATTTCTATCGTAGGTGCATGTTGGGATTATCTGATACTGCATGGGCCCTCATCCAAGTAACCACGGGTGGCGGTAAGGAAAACTTTGTGTGGTGCATGTCCCAACAACAACCCTTCGATGAATTGAAGCAATGTTTCTTCTCATCCCCAGTACTTTCATTACCGTACCTGCAGCATCCCTTTGAGATTAAGACATATGCTTGAGACTATGTTGTGGGCGTCATTCTCACTCAACACAGACATCCCTTGGCATATCATAGTGAGACACTATCAGATGTTTTCTGTAAGTTCCCTACTTACGATAAAGAAATGTACTTCATTTTGAAATCCTACCGCTAGTGGAGACATTACATTATGGGGAAGGAGACAGTCATCCACACTGATCACAAGACACTACAGTTCATGTAGACCCAAGGAAAATTGTTGAATGAACACCATCATACGTGGTCCACATACTTACAAAAACTCCACCTCAACATCAACTATAAAACAGGAAGTACCAACTGAGTTCTTGATTTCCTCAGTCGACCTCCAGTTATAGAACTCACCACGGTGTTAGGCTCTTGTGTCCATGAGACCTCTGGATGGACCCACCTCTATGAGATAGCCCCTGACTTCTCCACCACCTACCAAATGTTGGGAGAAAAAATAATGGCCACTAATTTCCATTTTCAGGGAAGGTTGTTGTGTCGTCTGAGCCATCTCTGTGTTCCATCAAGCGAACACAGAAATATGATTTAGGAATCTCACTATAGTCAGGTGGGAGGACAATTTGGCGTCAAAAAGACAATGGCAATGTTGTAGAAAAATTTCTATTGGCCGAAACTTTGACAGGATGTCGACAATTATATCAAGTCCTGCACTGCCTATGCTATTTCCAAACCAACCACCAAGAAACAGGCCTTTACACCCCTCTTCTTACTACATGTCAGGCCCCCCATCCAGCAAGATGGGAAATGGCTGTGTTTTGTGGTTGTTGATCACTTTTCCAAGATCGTGATTTTGTCCGCCTCCAAGAAGAACATCACTGCAGAGGTCACTTCCAAGATCTTCTTTGAACGCGTCTGGTTACACCTTGGGATCCCACAAACCATTGTCTCAAATCGGGACATTCGGTTCCTTAGCACATTCTGGTCGAGCCTCTGGTCATTTTTGGATAGCAAGCTCACCAAATCCACTGCCTTCCACCGCCAGACAGATGACCAAACTAAGGTCATCATTTGGATGATCGTACATATCCTGCACATGTACAATTCCAAGAATCCTTGCACATGGGATGAGATTCTTCCCTATGTCCAATATAGCAACAATTGAGCCCTGCATAGCTCAACTGGCCACAACCCCTTTCACGTGGGGTTGGGATTCCAACTATTGGGCCCCATGGATGTTGCACTACCCCTGGCAACCACTTCGATTGAATTGTCCCCTACTCCACCAGAAGCTGACAAAGCCACCCGGTTCATTGAATGGATCTAGAACATTTGCCAATAGGTTCCTGATATTTTACAGAAGTCAAATACCAAGTACAAGCAATGCCATGATCAACAATGGGTGCCACATAATATTCAGGTGGGCGACAAAGTTTGGTTTCAATTGCAGAAAGAACGCCTTAAAGGGCCCCATTAGAAGATTCACCCACTCTGGTATGGGCCATACACCATCACCAAGGATGTGGGTAACAATTCTTTTGCGCTCAACATTCCCCCTTTCCTTGGCCTGCACCCAGTATTCAATGTGGCTCTCCTTCAGGCATATCTCCCACCATTATTGGACACCTCAGAGATAAAAAAGAAGTTGACACCAAAAGAGATCAACCCTGACTGCATGCAACAATCATCTAATGATCATATTGTGGACACACAGATCAAGGGAACCCAATAACAAAAGATCCAACTTTATCGAGTTGTCAATGCAGGGAAGCTCCTGCACCAAGGCGAGTGGTTCACTAGGGGCCAAACTCAACAGAAATTTCCTCATATAATGGGGGAAATCAATGCAATGAAGACCATTGCTTCCTAAGGGGGAAGGATTGATCCATATGGATGTCAGTGGCCTCCCACCTATTCCAACTAGTTGATTATGGCAATTTTCCAGTTTGGCAGTTTTTTTCCTAGTTTTTGGGTCCCTCACTTACGGGGTCATTTTGAGGCCCTAAACAACGTTTTTATTTCTCATATACACTTTTTCAGTGAGCTATTGTGTGCCTAAAAAGAATATCGTATGAAAACGTTACGACCTCAGGAAGTTGATGTACTAACTTACCCAAACGGGATGCACATGACTTTTAGTCCTTCATCTCCTAGGGTTAGTTTTTTGGATGTCTAGGGTTTTTGACATTCCTCTTTATTGTAAAAAGTCCTTCAAATCCTCATTTTAATCATATTCTTGCGAATGAGCGCAACCGTGACATCTCTTCTTAGAGATAAGCTACCACCATTCCAACAAGTTTGTTTTCCGCTTCATTTTACAGTTTCATCTTGTTTCCTTATTGAATAGAAAACCAGTTTTGTTGTATCTTTGTTATTTTGTGTTAAGCATATTTTAATAATATGTATTCATTTCATTCTTCTCATAAAATCCAGATCATTCCTGCAAACAATGTCATTCTCTAGTTTTCGACCGAAAGAAAGTTTTTTTGGAAGAAACATGTAATTCTAATGGAATCTGTTAAAAGTAAACAATTTCCTATATTTTCGACCGAAACAACCTTTTTTTGGCTGAAAGGTGGGTGAGAAAATTATGTCGGCCGAAAAAAATGAAGAGACAAGTTGTATTGTTTCACTTCATACCAAATCTTATAAATACGCTTTTGACCAAACGCATTTAACACAATTCACTCGCTTGTTTCATGCTTTTCTAAATAACCTAAACAAAGTTTTGAATCATATTTTTCATTTATTCGAACAAGGTAGTTGATGTTTTGAATGCAAAAAAAAAAAAAAAAATAAGTTCAAGATTTTATTGGAATAATAATTTATATATTGAAAGCTAAATGTTGAAAAAAATTTCAAGGTGAATCCTTTGTTGAACATTATATTATTGATATTATTTTTTAATAATTTTGTGACAATGAAGTTTTTCTGAGACTATTCTAAAATGTTAATTTAAAAAAAAAAAACTATAGATTACTATACTCATGGGAAAGAAAAGTTTGTGCAAGATAAAATTTGATCGCACTTGAGATGGAACTCACCATAACAAACAAAGGAAAGAGCATTATTGGAGAAAAAAATGAGAACATGCAAATATTGAAGAAATAAATGATGATGATGTAAATAAGGATTTTCAACAAGAAGAAGTCCAACTAGGTATGCATGTACATATTGTCTATATTAAAAGTATAGAATTCAAATTTAAAATATTGTTTAATATAATTTATTGTAATTATGATTTGATGCTTTTCAAAAAACATAAATAGATTTGTCTCATAATGTTGATGAAGACGTTGAAACCGAAATTGAAGCAGAATTCAAATCATCAATAGGTATGTACATAAATTTAGATAATACAATATGGACACTTGTATATAATTTAGTGAATTTATGTTGGGATTTTATTTTTTAACATTAAATTTAATTTGAAATATGCAGGAGAATCTATTAACATTGATGATGAAATATTAGAAAATGTTCATACTGATAAATTTGGGAATAAAGAAGCTAAGCATTAAATAAGATATCGAACAAAGAATATGTATAATACTTTTTTCAAAGATGAATCAGTAACAGTACAAGATCAATTTTTACTCTGTCTAATAAAGTCAAGAAATTTAAAAGAAGCTACATCATTATTGGGTATTCAAAAGTCGACAAAAGATACAAAGATGAAACAAAATGTCTTTGGCAATATAACTAGTGTATTAAAAGATTTTGGAAAATCTCGAAAAAAAGATGTCAGTGTTGCACGTAGAGTGATGAAAACAATAGTTGTTTCATATAGCAATATAAAATATCATTTGACAGGAAACATGGAAAAAGAGACGAGAACGTCAAGAAAAAAATTGTAAAAGCATAGAAAATTTTGATTGAAAATAGATGCAAATGATGAACTTGATTGTTGGACAATGATTTCTAGACAACCCTACAAAGATAGACTTGCAAAAAATGTTAAAGAATCGGCCCGTAATTTTCAGTTGATAGAATCCCATGTTTCACAACATACAAGAGATGTGTTGCAACAAATAATATCAAGAAAACAATATGAAGAACATCCAAAACATATATTTCCAATGAAACAAATAGAATTGTTCAATAAGTTCAAAGAAGAGCAGAAATAAGTTAAAATTTCCATCAATACATTTGTGCAACAAAAACCATGGTTTTTTAGACCCATCATTGTTCGTGACACTTATTGTTGTCGTTATCATGTGGAATTTGAGTTATATTATGACACTTTTCTTGAATTTGGTAAACATTTATGGCCAATTTGACCTCCTCCTTCCACATTCCATGCTTTTATATCTGAAGATCTATGTGAAAGAGAAGGTGATGAACTATTCTACCAAAAAAAAATGTGTTGGTGGAAACAAATGTGATCATTGTGGAAATCTAAGTTTTTTTCTCTCAAAGTATCCTATTGATATGAATGATCAATCATTTTCTAATATAACAGTCAATTGGAAGATATATGAATATATCAACAACATGGCTCCACATTCTTCAAATGTTATTTCCAAAAGGATTGATTTGAAAGTAGATAAAATTCGTGTGATAGATCTTTTGAAGAAGTTTCAGGAAGAAATTTATAAATACACCAAGCATTCACATAGAGCTCGATGGAAAGACCTACAATTCAAACAATCCCGTGAATTTTTTCCATCAGGGACAATTTTTTTGTAGTTGATTTTGCAGAGAATTACACATTCGGTGCAAAACAAAATACAGAGTGAATATTATCATTCTGGTCAAGTCACTATATTTGTCCACATTATATATAGACATGATCAATGGAGTCTTGATAACATAGAAATCACCAACGAAAATCGACAGGTTATTAAATAATATCACTTTTATATAAGTGGTGATCGAGCACACAACACACATTGTGTACAACATTGTTTTTGATAAATTTTATGATCCATTGAAAGAACAAGGGATCGGATTTGATCAACATTGGATATGTTCAGATGAGTGTGTGGGTCATTTCAAATATTCATGATCATTCTATTGGTTGTGTCTTCTTCATAAAAAATCAAACATTACACATTATTGGATTTTTTTTTAGACTGGTCATGGAAAAGGAGATAATGACGGTGCAGGAAAATGTGTAAAATGAGCGCTTTGAAGGTATCAGATGAACCCTCATGCCCATCAATTTGAATCTTCTGATCAATTTGTCGAACGGTGAAAAATGGCACTAAGCCATGAAAATAATACGTCAAGTGATGTGCGCAGGTGTTCTTATAAATACATGTTGCACATGTACACATGAAATTTTTATTCATGTGTTCAAATTTATATGATCTTCAATCATTTTCTTGAAAGATTTCAAGTTAATAAGGTCTTGTCTTGTGCAGGTTTTTTTGGTATGTTGGAATCCAAGATGTAAATAGTTCAATCCCATATGAATTGGGTACAATACATGGGACACGAAAAATGCATTCAGTTAAAAAAAAACGCTATCAAAATGTGTTTGCATTTGATACAACAAATGAGTCTTGTTTTTGTTCAGTTTGCATAGAGGACACATAATCCATAGAGATTTGAGAAAACAAAAATTCAGAATATGTTAAAGCTTGGAGATGTACTGAACTTAATATACAAGAAAAAATACGACTTGCAAGATCAAGGGAGATGGAATCAATTGAAACTATAGTGTGAGTTGATGGATATAGAGTTTTTGATCTTGTTAGAGAAGGTAATTTTTATGTCTATTTTTTTTCAAATAATTTGTAGATGTACTTGTATGATAATAAAAAATGAACTACTGGTTGTCCAACATATCAAATTATTTGCAGGTGATGTCTTGATCATGTTTTCACCTATAAACAACACTAAAAATGAGAAATATTATTTGATGCGATGCAAAGAATAAAATATGAGGTTATTAGAAGATTTTGATGATAACGATTTTATATATGAAAGAGGATCCATCGTATTGAAAGGATATTTTTTTCAAGAAACCCATCAAACTGATACTTGTGTTCACTTTCAATACTACCAGTCTGATGTCATAAGTTGTGAATATAGTCATTTGGCAATCCGGATTATTTTCGACATGAAATGAGAGCGGAGATATAACAAATAAATATTTAGAGATATTGCAAGAGAGACAACAATATAACAGAAATGTATCAGAGATGCAACCATAAACACAGATATACAGTAATACACGATTTCTATTAATCAAATAAATGTATAGAGACTGTAAAAATACAGAGTGAAAGACTCACTAGAATGGTGGTAGCTTATCTCTCAGAAGAGATTTGACGGCTACTCGCATTCGTAAGAAGATCGTTACAATGAGGCTCTGGAGGCCTTTTTTACAATAATCGGGAATGCCAAAATTCCTAGACATCCAAAAAACTAACCCTAGGAAATGAAGCGCCAAAAGTCATGTGGGCCCCATTTGGGTAAGTGAGTACATCAACTTCCCAGGGTCGTAACTTTTGCATACGATCTTCGTTTTAGGCGTGTGATAGCTCGTTGGAAAG
>JZKD02S1679850.1:154716-194379 GCA_000966675.3 Picea glauca | reverse complement strand
TCCCCTTCACCCACATCTTTGAATGAAAAAGGCAGTCCCCCTCTTCTGGATATGTTGGTTCTTCTGGTTGAATTGCTGCGGTCGTGACAATAGCAGTGGGGTTTGCGTCGATGATCTGTCTTTTACCAGTCTTTTCAGAATCTGACTCTAAATCAGGGTTCGACTCCTTGTCTTTGATCTCGTCCACCAATGACTATTTTGAGCAACATTCGTCAGTGTTCTGCCAGGGGCTTTTTTTGGAAATCACACCATTTTCCGGTGTCCTTCTTTGTCTTCCTGTGACCCTTCTTTTCTTGTGGCTTGGAATGGTTTTCGAGAGACTATTTGTTAGGGTTGTCTTTGTCATACTTTGCTTGTTGTGGATTTGCAGACCCAAACTCCCATTTGTTCTGGTGCTTAAATTTCTGCTCGATTTTAACAGCATATCGATAGGCAGCACCGAGTGATGAGATGTCCAGAAAATCTATTTCAGTTTGGATGTATCTGTGTAGAGCCCCACGGTATTTCAGAACCAAATGTCATTCAGAGTCTTTTATACCCAGCTTGGTGCGCAAGGTATGGAAGCTATTGGTGAACTCTAGAACTGATTGGCCCTTCTCTTGTCGTAGTGTGTTCCATCTCATGTACTGGTCCTCATAGTTTCCAACAGGGTATTATTGTTCCTTTACCGCATCCACAAAAAATTCCCAAGTGGACTCGACCCCATATATTCCAAAATCCTCTGTGGAACTCTTCTCCTAGTAAGTTTCCCACCAATTTTTGACATGAGGAAGAGCCTTAAGGAGTGCGAAGGTGATCTTTTCCTTGTCTGAAAAATTATGAACAGAGAAATAACCTTCTAGTAGATTTAACCATTTATCTAAAGCATCTGCATCTATTTGACCTCAAATATGGGAATATCAAAATTAACCTGTACCTTGAAAGGCGAGGTGCCTCCAAAGTGGTCGCTTGATGAATATGCACTTGATGCTATCGGTAGGCATTGAAGGATGTGGGAAAAATTCTCCATCATTTCATCCCTCTGTCGCATGAGAGCTTGCTCAAGCAATAGACTGATAGGATCGTTTGCTCCATCGTTTTTAATTTCTTCCGACATTGAGGGTTTCTTGGGTGTGCGAGAGCGATTTTCCTCGAGAGAGACAAGCTCAAGACCCAACTTTCTATACTCGAACCTCGTCGGGGACATGCACTAAAAAACAATCAAGAGCAACCTACTCTGATACCACTGATCCGGATTATTTTTGGCACGAAATGAGAGCGGAGATATAACAAATAAATATTTAGAGATATTGCAAGAGAGACAACAATATAACATAAATGTATCAGAGATGCAACCATAAACACAGATATACAGTAATACACAATTTTTATTAATCAAATAAATGTACAGAGACTGTAAAAATACACAGTGAAAGACTCGCTAGAATGGTGGCAGCTTATCTCTGAGAAGAGATGTGACAGCTACTCGCATTCACAAGAATATCGTTACAATGAGGCTCTGGAGGCCTTTTTTACAATAATCGGGAATGCCAAAAGTCCTAGACATCCAAAAACCTAACCCTAGGAAATGAAACGCCAAAAGTCATGTGGGCCCTGTTTGGGTAAGTGAGTACATCAACTTCCCGGGGTCGTAACTTTTGCATACGATCTTTGTTTTAGGCGTGTGATAGCTCGTTGGAAAGGTATTGTCAAGGAGATTCATTTTAAGGGCTCAATCATGCATTCGGATATCATTGAGAACCTCTATATTGAAAAACCTTCATTTGGACCCTCAAAATGGCCTCGGAAGTTAAAACCTGCTAAAAATAGTAAATTGCAAAAATGGCCAGAAAATTGTTTTGAGCCATTTGGAAAAGGTGGGTGGCCACTGATATCCACCTGGATCATTTTGTATGTGCAACATGATAAAGTTAATATAAGTTCAATCAAGAAAAAAAAACAAAAGTTAGAAAATGGAAAATGTCCAAAGACAACCATGAACGAATAATTGAAGATGGCATACCATTACGATTTATTTAAACAAGCGACATGTGCATTCCAGAATTTTATATTTTGCATTGAAAGTACACGTATTTATGAATATCTAGAATTCTAGAACCATTTCCAATTTAGTTTACTTTCATGGTCCATTGAATTAAGAAAAGTTATATTTTTGATGAATTATAAAGTTTACCAAGCCTGCAGAGAATTACACATTCGGTGCAAAACAAAATACAGAGTGAATATTATCATTCTGATCAAGTCACTATATTTGTCCACATTATATATAAACATGGTCAATGGAGTCTTGATAACATAGAAAGCACCAACGAAAATCAACATGTTATTAAATAATATCACTTTTATATAAGTGGTGATCGAGTACACAACACATATTGTATACAACATTGCTTTTGATAAATTGTATGATCCATTGAAATAACAAGGGATCGATTTCTATCAACATTGGATATGGTCAGATGAGTGTGTGGGTCATTTCAAATATTCATGATCATTCTATTGGTTGTGTCTTCTTCATAAAAAAACAAACATTCCACATTATTGGATTTTGTTTTAGACTAATCATGGAAAAGGAGATAATGATGGTGCAGGGAAATGTGTAAAATGAGTGCTTCAAAGGTATCAGATGAACCCTCATGCCGATCAATTTGAATCTGATGATCAATTTGTTGAATGGTGAAAAATGGCACTAAGCCATGAAAATAATCCGTCAAGTGATGTGAGCAGGTGTTCTTATATATACATGTTACACATGTACGCATGAAATTTTTATTCATGTGTTCAAATTTATATGATCTTCAATCATTTTCTTGAAAGATTTCAATTTAATAAGGTCTTGTCTTGTGTAGGTTTTTTTGGTATGTTCGAATCCAAGATGTAAATAGTTCAATCCCATATGAATCGGGTACAATCCATGGGACACGAAAAATGCATTCAATTAAAACAAAACGCTATCAAAATGTGGTTGCATTTGATAGAACAAATGAGTCTTGTTTTTGTTTAGTTTGCATAGAGGACACATAATCCATAGAGATTTGAGAAAACAAAAATTCAGAATATGTTAAAGCTTGGAGACATATTGAACTTAATATAAAAGGGAAAATGCCACTTGCAAGATCAGAGGAGATGGAATCAATTGAAACTATAGTGTGAGTTGATGGAGATAGAGTTTCTAATCTTGTTAGAGAAGGTAATTTTTATGTTTAATTTTTTTCAAATAACTTGTAGATGTACTTGTGTGATAATAAAACACGAACTACTTGTTGTCCAACATATCAAATTATTTGCAGGAGATGTCTTTATCGTGTTTTCACCTATAAACAACACTAAAAATGAGAAATATTATTTGATGCGATGCACAGAATAAAATATGAGGTTATTAGAAGATTTTCATGATAACGGTTTTATATATGAAAGAGGATCCATTGTACTAAAAGGATATTTTTTTCAAGAAACGCATCAAACCGATACTTGTGTTCACTTTCAAGACTACCAGTCAGATGTCATAAGTTGTCAATATAGTCATTTGGTATATGCATCATGCATAAAGTTAATAGAATTTCAATCAGGAGAAAAAAACTAAAGTTAGAAAATGGAAAATGTATAAATCCGACCATGAACGATTAATTGAAGATGGCATACCATTACGATTTATTTAAACAAGTGACATGTGCATTCCAGAATTTTATATTTTGAATTGAAAGTACATGTATTTATGAATATCTAGAATTCTAGAACCATTTCGAGTTTAGTTTACTTTCATGGTCCATTGAATTAATAAAAGTTATATTTTTTATGAATTATAAAGTTTACCAAGCCTGCAGAGAATTACACATTCGGTGCAAAAACAAATATAGAGTGAATATTATCATTCTGATCAAGTCACTATATTTGTCCACATTATATATAGACATGATCAATGGTGTCTTGATCACATAGAAAGCACCAACGAAAATCAACATGTTATTAAATAATATCACTTTTATATAAGTGGTGATCGAGCACACAACACACATTGTGTACAACATTATTTTTGATAAATTTTATGATCCATTGAAAGAACAAGGGATTGATTTCGATCAACATTGGATATGGTCATATGAGTGTGTGGGTCATTTCAAATATTCATGATCATTCTATTGGTTGTGTCTTCTTCATAAAAAATCAAACATTACACATTATTGGATTTTGTTTTAGACTGATCATGGAAAAGGAGATAATGAAGGTGTAGGGAAATGTGTAAAATGAGCGCTTCGAAGGTATCAGATGAACCCTCATGCCGATCAAATTGAATTTGCTGATCAATTTGTTGAATGGTGAAAAATGGCACTAAGCCATGAAAATAATCCATCAAGTGATGTGTACAAGTGTTCTTATATATACGTGTTACACATGTACACATGAAATTTTTATTCATGTGTTCAAATTTATATGATCTTCAATCATTTTCTTGAAAGATTTCAAGTTAATAAGGTCTTGTCTTGTGCAAGTTTTTTTGGTATGTTGGAATCCAAGATGTAAATAGTTCAATCCCATATGAATCGGGTACAATACATGGGACACAAAAAATGCATTCAGTTAAAACAAAACGCTATCAAAATGTGTTTGCATTTGATAGAACAAATGAGTCTTGTTTTTGTTCAGTTTGCATAGAGGACACATAATCCATAGAGATTTGAGAAAACAAAAATTCAGAATATGTTAACGCTTGGAGACATACTAAACTTAATATAAAAGGGAAAATTCCACTTGCAAGATCAGAGGAGATGGAATCAATTGAAACTATAGTGTGAGTTGATGGATATTGAGTTTCTGATCTTGTTAGAGAAGGCAATTTTTATGTTTAATTTTTTTCAAATAACTTGTAGATGTACTTGTGTGATAATCAAACACGAACTGCTTGTAGTCCAACATATCAAATTATTTGTAGGATATGTCTTTATCGTATTTTCACCTATAAACAACACTAAAAATGAGAGATATTATGTGATGCAATGCACAGAATAAGATATGAGGTTATTAGAATATTTTGATGATAACGGTTTTATATATAAAAGAGGATCCATCGTATTAAAAGGATATTTTTTTCAAGAAACCGATCAAACCGATACTTGTGTTCATTTTGAAGACTACCAGTCAGATGTCATAAGTTGTCAATATAGTCATTTGGTATGTGCAGCATGCATAAAGTTAATAGAAGTTCAATCAAGAAAAAAAAAAAAATTAGAAAATGGAAAATGTCCAAAGTCGACCGTGAACAAATAATTGAAGATGGCATACCATTACGATTTATTTAAAAAAGTGACATGTGCATTCCAGAATTTTATATTTTGCATTGAAAGTACATGTATTTATGAATATCTAGAATTCTAGAACCATTTCCAATTCAGTTTACTTTCACGGTCCATTGAATTAAGAAAAGTTATATTTTTGATGAATTATAAAGTTTACCAAGCCTGCAGAGAATTACACATTCGGTGCAAAAAAAAATACAGAGTGAATATTATCATTCTGATCAAGTCAATATATTTGTCCACATTATATATAGACATGATCAACAGAGTATTGATAACATAGAAAAAACCAACGAAAATCGACATGTTATTAAATAATATCACTTTTATATAAGTGGTGATCGAGCACACAACACAAATTGTGTATAGCATTGTTTTTGATAAATTTTATGATCCATTGAAAGAACAAGGGATTGATTTCGATCAACATTGGATATGGTCAGATGAGTGTGTGGGTCATTTCAAATATTCATGATCATTCTACTGGTTGTGTCTTCTTCATAAAAAATCAAACATTACACATTATTGGATTTTTTTTTAGACTGGTCATGGAAAAGGAGATAATTACGGTGCAGGGAAATGTGTAAAATGAGCGCTTCGAAGGTATCAGATGAACCCTCATGCAGATTCATTTGAATCTAGTCATCAATTTCTTGAATGGTGAAAATGGCGCTAAGCCATGAAAATAATCTGTCAAGCGATCTGCGCAGGTGTTCTTATATATACATGTTACACATGTACACATGAATTTTTTATTCACGTGTTCAAATTTATATGATCTTCAATCATTTTCTTGAAAGATTTCAAGTTAATAAGGTCTTGTCTTGCGCAGGTTTCTTTGGTATGTTGGAATACAAGATGTCCAAAGCCGACCATGAATGAATAATTGAAGATGGAATACCATTACAATTTATTTAAACAAGTGACATGTGCATTCCAGAATTTTATATTTTGCATTGAAAGTACATGTATTTATGAATATCTAGAATTCTAGAACCATTTCCAGTTTAGTTTACTTTCATGGTCCATTGAATTAAGAAAAGTTATATTTTTGATGAATTATAAAGTTTACCAAGCCTTATTTACAATTTCAGGGAAGAACTTATAAATTGTATCTAGGTGATGCAGGAGCATCATAAGCAGCCAGCCAAGCAAGCATGAGGGCGGAAGACAGCGAGAGGAGCGTAAGACACATTTTGCACATTTTGAAATGTTTTTGAAAAATTAATGAACAAATGTTAATGTAATAGTAAAGGGAAACGTACTTGTATATTGTAAATAGATCTTGAGCTATTTTCTCTCATCTATCAATATAAAAGGAATTTAAGCCAAGTTAATGAAAGTAGGTAGATTTGAATTCATAGATTAGATAGCTAGAGCGTAGGAGGGAGAATGGATATAAACACCCTCGCCTTTGTATCATGGTAATCGTTGTTGTGTCATTAGCACAGAAAATAAGCCGAAGAGTTGTAGCAGAGAGTTGTAGAGAAGAACCCATGTAGAGGAGTATTTGATTTAATATATGAAGATTTGACTCAGATTTCATGGTGTTATGATGCTTACTGTTTACATATGTTGAGTGGTATGCTTACAGTTGTTTTATTCTGTCTGTTATGCATTTGTTATGATGTTATGTTGTGTTGAATGTATGATTTCATGTTGAATGTATGGAGTCTGAGAGAGAAAGAAAATGAGTTTCAACTATTTCTCATCCTGAGAGAGTTCCTGTAAGGAGTGCAGTGAAATGTCCGCAAGGTGTGTGTTGACAAGGATTATGAGTCTATCTCAGAAAGCTCAGGACAGATACCATTTTTCTCATTCCAGTATAAGTGTAGGTGAAGCAAAGAAACCATGCAAGGTGTGTGTAGGCTAGTCGAGGCGTTAGAACTTATCAACTAAGGTTAAAAGGTTGAAGGACTATTGTTGCAGAAAGTGAACAGAGTCGAAAGATCAAATACCCAGGAGTATTTGAAATATTGTCGCAAGGAGTGCGTGCAGGAGTCCTTTTAGAGACTCAAGTTTACAAGTTAAATCTTAGAAGGATCAACACCTTTGAAGTGTTCAAAGGGAAACGAGGAAGAAAAATCATCGCATAGAAGGTTAAGTTTCGGGGGAAGAACATTGGCTCATTTCACAGAGATTCTTGAGGAAGAAATCGAACAGTCGAAATTCTTCGTGGAGAACACACGAAGTTGCAAGGATTGTAGGATCCAAAGGATTTGCAGGGTGGATAAGGGTTGGACGAACCCATTTCGTTGGTGTCAAGGATCAACGAAGACCCTCGATCGTGGTCAGTTTGGGCCGCCAGATCATTTCGTGAACTGGAGGTTCGTGAGTTTGGAGGTGGAAAACCAAACTCTTGGAGTCAAGATGTCTCGAGTTGCGATAAGCAAAGGAAGAGATCCAGACCATTGGATCGAAGCCACAGGAAAACCATCAGATCTAAATCTTCATGGGGTATCGCATATCGTGAGTTCTAAGGATATACCAAATCCTTTGGTTATCTGAATTCCTGAATAATGAGAAGTAGGGAAACCATTGGATCTGAACAAGTAGGAACAACCATTGGATCAAAACCTCTTCGCTATATCACATATGAAGGTTTCGGAGGTTGGGAGGAATCAGTTTTGACTGTAGGAGTCATGAAGAGCCAAGGGTCGAGGTCTCGGGCGAGCACGTGGCACGTCCATAAAGTGGGAACCACGTGGTTGACAGGTGGACACTCGTCGCCTGGGAAGGAGTCAACACCCTGTTGACTTCTCGTTCTTTGGGTTCTCGTAAGAAAGGAGAAAAAAGGTTCAACAACTCAAGTTGCAAATTTGCAAGTTCCAAGAAGCGCTGAAGGAGTCAAACCTTCTCTAACTTTCGCGTCTCGAAGTTTCATAAAAGAAGGGCCCGGAGGTTCAACCTTCCAACTCGCGAGTTGTGAGTGAGACTAGTACTTAGCCCTAGCCGGTGGTTACGCGTGGAGGGCGCTAACAAGGAGGGTCCATATCCCATCGCGTCTTGGGTATTGGCATTGGGTGAAGAAAAAGTCAAGGGTCTTCAACCCGCGAACACGCGAGTTGTGAAAGGAGCTTGTGAAGGGACCAGGTCATGGTCGTATGAAAGTGTAAGGCTCTCTCTTGGTGTTAGTTTCTCAAGCCGATTTTTCACAAGGATCTGTGAATTGGATTTGTTAAACATTTCAGCAGGGAGCCAAAGAAGCTGCTTCGACTTAAGGAGAATTTAGAACGATCCTGAGCGGATCTCAGCCTGAGGGTTGGGGTCGACGTCACTAGGGAACCTAAAATGACCTATACTTTGGATTATTATACTTTAATCCTGCAAATTATTCAGATTATATAAACAAATCCTTTAATGCATGTAACCAATTTACTACATTTAAGATTTCGGTTCAGTATTTGCAATGATTGTTCAATGCTTTTTCATATCAAGATGATAAATTCATATCAAAACTAGGACCCATTTCCATGTCATTATAAGGGACTATTGATGGCTTAGAAAAACTTTAAATACATCTTAAAAAGTATCAATTTTAATTATGAAATTGTGAATTTTGATTCCAAAAGTGTTGATAGTATTTTAAATTGTTAAATTTGTGCATTTAGATTTCAATATCTTGAAGCAAATTGAAAACAAAATTGGAACTATGAGCTACTTGAAAAATGTGTATGATGAACCTAACACTACTTATATTCTACACATTAAACATAGTTTTCATTAAGCTTGATTGAAAAAAAATTAAGTTGAAAAATAATTTTATTTTGTGACCTAATAACAAAAAAAAAATAACAGGTCATCTACTAAGGCTTGGTTTGTTGCATTTAGATTTTCATTTTTTTAATTGAATTTGGAGTGTATTCAAAATTCAAGGTAGTGTATGATTAACATCTTAATTAAAAATTTTAAATACATCTTAAAAAGTATCAATCTTAATTATGAAATTGTGAATTTTGATTCCAAAAGTGATGATATTATATTAAATTGTTAAATTTGTGCATTTAGATTTCAATATCTTAAAGGAAATTGAAAACAAAATTGAAATTATGAGCTAGTTTTCATTAAGTTTGATTGAAAAAACTTAAGTTGAAAAATAATTTGATTTTGTGACTTGATAACAAAAAATAAAAAATAACACCATCTACTATGGCTTGGCTTGGTTTTGTTGCATTTAGACTTTTATTTTTTTCATTGAATTTGGAGTATATTCAGAATTCAAGGTAGTGTATGATTAACATGTCCTAATTAAAAATTAATAGCACTAGTGATACTTCCATTAATAGTAGGTGTCATATTAATGGCACTAGTGAATACTTCCAATGTGCAAAGGATTGATAATCCATCAGCCATTTTCTACCCTTTTTGATACATAAAAAAATTATATCAACATAAATTTTAATGAAGATTGCTTACTTATATTAAAGTATATTTTAATTTTACATTTTAAAATAGGTTCTAGATCATGGTTTTATTTCAAAGTAAATATTTTTATTTTCCATTTTCTTGAATAAATATATTGAAAGCTCGAAAATGAACCAAAGATGAACATAACCAGTTTAGTGTTGGATTGTCATTTCATTGTGAATTTTAAATAAAGAAACCATGGATGAACATAACCAGTTTAGCCTTGTATTGTCATTTCATTGTGAATTTTCAATTTTGAGTTCATAGTTTTTACTAAATTTTGGATTGATAGGAGTCTATGCCCTATCAAAATAAAGAAAGGTCCTAGATTGATGTAACATCCCGCTCTTGCACACACTGAGCGAACTTATTCTTTGAGGACACTTGCTTGCAAGTGAGCCAGATTATTATACCATTGACCGTTGATTATTATTATGAGGCACTATGGATTTGATTATATTTTATTTTTCTATATTGACTTAGATAGGTGCTATTGATTCGGTTCTCTTGAGTGTGCAGGATTTGGACCTCGAGGATTTTGAGGCATTGATGAAACCCTTGGACTCTGGATTGAGTTAGGGAGTGGACTATTGGGGTTTGATTATTGTATATATATGACATATGTGCATCTGATCAGATGTTATGATTATGGATTTTGTTCTTACATGATTCATTGATGATGCATGATGACGATAGCTTGCTAACCAGACTCACATGTGGAGTAGAGGGGTCATGCACGACTACCAGAGACATTTAAGGAGAGGTTTGGATAACAGCCTTGCCACAACCTACTAGCACTATCATCGTGGCTCGAACTGTAGCTTAATGATTACCTAGTTCGAGAAGACCCACGATGTCATGAGGGAAGACTGCGACAATCCCTCACAATGATTCTAAGGGGCGCGCAATAAGGAAAGGTCCTTATTCCTTAGAGGCCCTTAGTCTCCCAAAAGGTCATCTGGCAGAGTATTGACTCCACGTGTTTGTGATGTCTACCAAGTCAGTCAAGAGGAGAGTGGCACCCTTGTAGCACGTAGTGCATCCCAAAGGGAACGTCACGCAAGAAAAATGGAAAGAGGCAAGTGGCACCCTTGGAGCACGCAGTGCGTCCTTAAGGGAACGTCGTGCAAGGGAAACAGATTGAGGTGAGTGACACCCTTGGAGCACCTAGTGCGTCCTGAAGGGCACATCACGTTGTTAATTAGTAAATGGATAAACCTAGATGGCCTTAGGATGAATAACATGATAAGAAATATTTAAAACATTTTCCCCTAATAAAATGTCGCTTAGCCTAGGAAAATAATGTCTAGGTCTAAGTGATACTTGTGATCAAATATTTATCTATCTATATAAAAATAAAAATAAAAATAACTAAATAATAATGATAATCATCATTAATCATGTGACGGTAAGGGGGTAAGTAATTCATTTAATTAAAAATCTTTTAGGGGATAAAATTTAAAAAGGGGGAAAAGAGGAAATAATTGTTTTGTCACTTAGGCTAATTAAAATTATTAATTAAAAAGAAAAAAGGGAAAAAGTTGATTTTCTATGCCTGCCAATTTCAGTTTTAAAGGAAAAGGGAAAGAGGGAAATTTAAAAGAATTAGGAAACTAGGAAAAAGAGGGAAACATAAAAAGAAATGGGAAACACAAGGAAAATGCAGAAAGTATAATTTGGTAAGGTATCTAGCATTTAAGAACCTTCTAAATTAAACTCAGCTAGTAAATTAGTAAGGGGGAAAGTCATTAAAACTTGTAAGGGAATATGGGGACACCTAGGAGCAATTCTAGGAGTGCCTTTTGGTGGGTGAGGGAAATAGGAGTAATTAGTTGATTAATGAGATTAAATTATTGTGCAATGAAGGGGATGGGTGGCACATGTACAGGGAGTATTTTATGAATTAAATTGTTGAAAAATAAATTAAACGGGAATTTGGGAAAGTAAAAGACTTCGAAACTCTATATAATGGAGGGAGGAGAAGGGTGATGAATCCCTTGGGTTATGCGTAATGTTACACTGCAGAATTTCATAGTTGATTGACTTAGCTTGTGGGAGTTGGGATACCCAACTCGGTGAGAAGTAGTAGCTCGGCCTTGCGAGGTGAGTTGGGAGCTAGCTGATTCTCTGGTTAGTGTGTGTGCCCCCTTTGTGGATCAGGGGACTAAGGGGGGAGAAGAGTACCCCTAGCATTGACTGGGAGGTACCGGTGAAGTCTCATCGGTCGGCAAGAGGGATATGCATGAAGCATGCGGGACAAAAACTCAGAGAAGGCGACTTGGGATACGGTACACTTCCTTTATTTTTGCATGGTAGATTATTAATATACTTTACGCTTCTATTTTTGTATTTTAATTGGGTAAAGAAAATGATTGACCTATCATTTTAATTGATAAATGAATATCCCCCATAGCCTTCTTCTCATTATTGATTGGTTCCCTTGGCTTTTGATCCCTTCATGTCATGATCATCCTATGGTTTTATTTCTTTTGTGACGAGTTGCACTTCTTACTTCACCCTCGTCGTTACCTCATCAGTCCTCACCTGGGCAGACAGCCAGTAGCCATATTGACGGTCGTCACTTCAGTATTAATAGACCTATAGATCCTAATGCTCGGCCTTTCTATGTGACAATAATGAGAAGAAGATGTTTCTTCCCATCCATCTATCCATGTTTATTGTTCATGGTCGAGTGATTGTATTG
Source organism: Picea glauca (assembly GCA_000966675.3). Classification (NCBI taxonomy): domain Eukaryota; kingdom Viridiplantae; phylum Streptophyta; class Pinopsida; order Pinales; family Pinaceae; genus Picea; species Picea glauca. The sequence goes on along the minus strand of JZKD02S1679850.1, from coordinate 181,974 downwards.
CGCCTTGTTGCGATTGATTACCTCTGTGATTGTTTTTTCCTTCCCATGGTGAACCGTTTATTATCCTCTATGTTTGATCCCTGCATCGATGCATTCTTGGAGAAGTAACTCTGTGTTTTAATACCCTTCCTAGAAATGAATTAAGTTTGTGTTTTTAATGCATTCCTGGCGAATTTACTTTGTGACTTTCTTTTTTATGCATTTGCTCTGTGATTTCCCCTCTACGATTATTTACCTTGGATGAAGAACTTACTCTTCCTATGGCCACACTGGACTGTGTTTTATTTATTTTTACACTGCGATCTGTATTGTACCTTATGCCTACATTATCATACTTCCGGCCTCTGTTCTTTTTATACATTATGATTTAAATTCCTGGCAAATTTTCCCTCTGTGTTGGATTTAATTTAAGGCGAATTTTTATTTGTATTACCTTGACGTTGAATTAGATCACCTTTGCAAACATGATTTTCTTACCCTGTTGACTGGAAAGAACTCACAATGTTGGGGCAACAAATTTGTGTTACATTTTGCATAAATTTTTAAAGATGTATATGGTCTATATGCGTATTATTTATAAGGATAGAGGATGTGTTGGTTGCATGATATTGTATTTTTTTGGATGCATGATCTTGTATTGAATTGAATCGTTACCAGAAGGTTTTTTTTTTCATTATTGAATGGTTTGTCTGCGTATTATTTATAAGGATATATGATGTGTTGGATGCATGATCTTGTAATGTTGCATGTTTTTAAGGACAGATTATATAGCGATCCTTGTGTATGACATCACCTGTATTTAGATGAAAAAAAAAGTTAAATATATACAATTAGTGCATAACAGCGATACCCATGCGGTATATTTAGGTAGCGATTTCTTGGGAGGAATACAACAACCAGCAACTAATCAAAGTTACAGAAAATTTTGACATGAATTGAGTTTTAGGAAGCAAATATATGTATATCTATGCAAACTTGATAATCAAATTCCTATCCTCATGCCAGCCATTGCTTCTGAATTACTCTACAATTTGATTGAAGGGGTCCACGATTTTACCTATTAAAGTGTTCATGTTGAAGTTGTATGAACCTCCTGTTCAGAGGAAGATTTGCAGGCTCTATCTCCTACAGATAATATTACAGAATTCCAGCCACCATTTGTTGAAGGTACCTTGTTGGATGTCTGCACGCGTTCCACTAGACAACAACATCATTCTTATATGTTTAGGCATAAAGGTAATCTCCTCACTCAGGCACAATTCTCCCATCTCGTGCAGAATGTGGGGACACTTTCAATCTCAAATAGGAAAGAGATGACAAGGCACGTATACCTTGGATAGTGGGATGCGTCGCCTCATTAAGTCTATTCTTGATTAAAGGAAAGAACGTTGAGCTTCAACTCCATGCACTCATGTTATTTAGTTATTTTTAATTTGTCAAGATCAGTTAGAGTAATTATTTTTTTACTTGTAAAGTGATCACTCTTCATGGAGAATAAAAGAGCGATTTTGACATCTTAGTTGTTGATTTCCTTGAGCTTGTGACATTCCAGAATACCATAGATTGATCTCGAGGACCCAACCATGTCGATGTTGTAGAAATTAGATGTGCAGGATATTCTTTTGGATGGTATTTTACCCTTTTTGACAGCGAATTATAGATTGTAGACTGAGGTATTAAGTCCTTCATTGTTAGACATAGACTGTTAGTTATAGGTTTTTAGTCATAGTTTTAATGAGGTAGATTTATAGATAATAGCCTACTTAGAGTTCATATTTAACTCTGATTTATCAATGCCAGATAATGATTTAATTTTAGATAGCTTTAGCATATGGTTAATAGATAACCACATGACCTATTTTATAGACAGGCCGATAAACAATCAATAGACAATGTTATATAGTCCATCAATCAACGGACTTGTTTTGGTGCAGTAGTTCCTTAGATTTATTTGCTTCTAACCTTTGATTGATTTTAGACATTGCGTGCACCCATTGTCATGCATCACATGTCGTTCATAGTTCGCTTGTGGCTCTTATAAATCGAACTCTGTGCAATTAAAGTACTAAAGGTGGTTACCCGATGTCAGAGTATAGCATAAAAGATTAGTGTTTTATATCCTATAGATTTGTTTTAGTTGTGACAGTTATGTTTGGACTTCTGGCATGGGGATTTTGAGTCTTGGGTCAAGGGTTTAGGACAGTTTAATTTTGCACCTCAGTTTCTATTTCGCTCGACACATTGTGGTGGCATGATTCCTTAAGATGGGATGGGATCAATGCGTGCTTGATAGAGAAGCGCGTACAAACTGGGTTGGGTCATGCACTTCCCGTGTAAGGTGAAGTGGTAGTTATAATTAAATTTTGGTATTTGATTTTGTAACGCCTCATTTCGTTGGTTGCGCACCATAGAGGTGTCTTTTTATGGGTCATCGAAGACAGTCATTCAGGCGGTATCTGATTTTAACTTCCTTAGATTTTAATAGGTTTCTCCTAGATGCTTGATGTACTTTGATGTTGAGTCATTGTTGTCTGTTTCATGTTCTGCGTGCGAGGTGACTTGTCGTCAAGTTGTGTGGTCTAGCTGTTTTCTTCATTTCCTACCTACCTAGAAACAAAAAAAAAAACTTTGCACTTGCTTGCATCGCTTGTAGTCGTAACGAAGGTTGTTACATATGGTATCAGAGTGGGTTCAACCCTACGACTGTGGATTGCCAATCTTTCCACTACAGTAAACCCGTGAGTATTAACCCTTGCATTAATTAAAAACCTTAACATGTCCATTTGGTGATCAATTTAGAGGATGCCATAGAGGTTTGAAACATGGTGTCGTGGAAGGAGGTGCGACGCCTCCATAATTTCCTGCACCCTCGGAGTCTAACCCCAAGGGGAAGACCAAGTCCTTGGGATGGATTCGAATGTTGTAAGGGATGATGATGGTTTGACAAGGCCCTTCTAGGGAATGTCATATGCCTTGATTCACCATTTGTACTGAGTTGAGGCCAGGGCACCTGTACCCCTGAGGGTCCATAGTGCACCCAAACAGTACTGTTAGTGTTCACCGTGAACTCGAGAAGGTCAAATTTCTTGTGTTCTTTGGTGCCCCAGACGACACAACCGCTGAGGCACGGTTGGATAATATGGCAATGTGCCTTTCACTTCACGACTATACCTCCAAAATGAAGGTCTGCATGGTGGTATTTATACTGAATGGGAGCAGTCTTCTTTGGTGGAAGACACTCCTGCCACAATTGAACTGACCGTCGAAGACGTGTCATGGGAACTGTTCGAGGAACGGTTCCAACAGAGGACTAACATCTGGATTAGTCAGACCCACTACCATGGGATATTTGGGAAGGGCCCATAGGATTCATGCGAGGGTGAATAACCAATAGGAAGAACACCAATCGACTGTGCTCGAGACGTCAGGTACCATCACTAACCAGACCCTTAGATTTGATAGATCTCGGTGCGACCAAGAGTTTCATCTCTACTGCAGTGGTAAAAAGGATGAAGGTAAAGGAAATCAAACAGGTTGAGTTTGGCTTGTAGATATGGCTTCAAGAGCCAAACAGAAGGCTAGATGAAAGGTTACGGCCTGTTCCCTTAACTTGGGATATTTGTCACCCAGGCCAACCTGTATGTCACGATCTTAGGATCTTATGACGTCATGAATGGTATGCATTGGTTGGAATCGCATGAGAGGATACTCAACTATAGAATGAAACGATTGAGCTTGGTTGATGATGAGGGATAGAGATGCATTATTTTCGGTCGGAACTAGGGAGTCTCCTTGAGGTTTATCTCTTCCTTCAAGTTACGGAAGAGCTTGCACAAGGGATGTAATCTTTATGCGATCCTTGCGGTAAATTAAAAAGGAGTAGAGGAAGTTTTAGAACACCTACCGGTGGAGAGAGATTTTGCAGACATCTTTTGGGAGGAGTTACTAGGGATGCTGATGGAGAGGGAATTAGATTTTATCATAGACTTGAAACCAGGGACTGAACCGATAGAAAGAACGCCTTATCGGATGTCGACCCTAGAGTTACAAGAGTTGTGAATGCAATTTAAGGAGTTGATGGACCTAGGACTTATATGTCCAAGTGTGTCACCATGGGGCATGCCTGTTATTTTCATACAAAAGAAGGATGGGTCATGGAGGCTCAACGTTGACTACCATCAAATGAACAAAGCAACGATCAAGAATCAGTATTTGTTGTCGAGGATTGATGATATGTTCAATCAGATGACTGATGCTATGGTGTTTTCCAAGATCAGCTTGAGATCAGGGTATCACCATTTACGAATCTAAGAGGATGAAATCCCTAAGACCACCTTTAATATGAGGTTTAGTCATTATGAGTTTGCTATTTTACCATTTGGACTGGCAAACGCCACAGGGATATTTTTGAGTTTGATGAATGGGGTTTTTTGTGAGTACTTGGACAAGTTCGTCCAAGTATTCATGGACGATATTTTGATTTACTCTCAGATGAAGGAGGATCATGACAAGCACTTGCACTTGGTACTACAATGTCTATGAGAGCATGAATTGTACAGGAATGTCCAAATTCTCGTTTTATCAATCAAGGCTTCACTACTTAGGGCATGACATCTTCGACTAAGGTATCATCGTATATCCAAAAAATGTTGAGGCCATTATGGGATGGCCTACGCCAACGAAGGTCTCGTAAGTCCGTAGCTTCATGGGTTTAGCAGGATACTATTGATGGTTCATCAACAGACTTTCAAAGATAGTGAATATGATCACAGAATTGCAGAAGAAGAACAAGAAGTTGGTTTAGACCGAGAAATGCGTGGAATCATTTCAGAGGCCCAAAGAGCTATTGACAACAACACCAATACTAAATGTCCCTGACATGGATGAGGACTTTTTGGTATGCAATGACGCATCCAAGGAAGGCTTAGGCAGATTCTTTATGCAAGACGGTTGAGTGATCTCTTACATCTCAAGGAAACTGAGAAGGCATGAGGAGAACTATGTGACACACGATTTGGAGTTGTTAGCCATCGTATATGCCTTGAAGGTTTGGAGATACTACCTTGGTGGATGAAAATTAGAACTAAAGACATACCATTGTGGACTACAACACATCTTTACGCAAAGCGACTTGAATGTACGACAATGATGTTTGTCAAAATTACTTAGCGAGTACGACTTTGAGATTACTTACATAAAAGGAACGGTGAACCGAGTGGTAGATGCATTGAGTCGTAGACCACACATATTTTTGGTGTTTCCTCTTTAGACGAATCTACGTGAAAATATTCTAACTTTACAACACTAGGATGACTGGTACAAAGAGGTCGAGGATTTTATCGGACAAAACACAATGATGATACCAATATTTGAAGGATTTTCATTTGACGACGATGGATTATTGAGGTTTAAAAATCGGATTTACGTACAACTAAATGACAAGTTGAGGAGCCTAATACTAAACAAGGCTCATAGAAAAGTATACATGGTTCACCTGGGAGTCATGAGATGAGGGAAGACCTTAAACCCTTATTATTATGGAAATGAATGAATGGATACATAGTCAACTATGTGGCGCGATATCTAGAATGTCAGCAGGTAAAGGTTGAATCCAATAGGATTACTACAACCACACTCTATTCTGGAATCGAAATGGGAGGTCATTTCAATGGATGTAATTGTTGGATTTCCACTGACGGCAAGGAGACACGACTTGATTTTTGTGGTAGTCGACAATCTAACAAAGAGTGCTCATTTTATTCTTGCGTGTACGATGTATCAGGCACCTAACATAGCTAGAGTTTCCATTAGTGATATTGTGAGGCTGCATGGCGTACCTAAGAGGATTATATTTGATCAAGGATTGATGTTACTGGATGATTTTTCACTAGTTTCCAAGAGGCCTTGGGAACCCAAATTAACTTTAGTACTACATATCACCCTGAGACAGATGGGCAGACCGAACGAACAAATCAAGTCTTGGAAGACATGTTGCTCATGTATGTGATGGACCAACAAAAGCGTTAGGAAGAATTATTATCACTGGTAGAATTCACTTATAACAACAGTTACCAAAGCACCATTAAGATGGTGCCTTTTGAGTTTCATTATGGGCGACTATGTCGGATGCCTTGAGTTGGGATCGGCTTGAGGATAGGGTCCCGGTGGGACCGGAAGCGGTCCAAGAAATGGAAGATTAAATGAAAACTAAGACAAAGGATCAAGGAAGCACAGGATTGGCAGAAGAGTTATGTCGATATGCATTGTGTCGACCGTAGTTACAAAGTTGGTTGTCGAGTTTTCTTGCGAGTAAAACCGCATAAGAATTCGATCAAGTTTGGAAAGGGAGATAAAATCTCACCTAGGTTTGTGGGACTTTTCGAGATTGTGGAAAGAAAGGAGCCCATGGCCTATCGACTAGCCTTGCCTGATTCTTTGAGTCATATGCACGATGTTTTTCACGTCTCTGTTTGAGATGTTATGATTAGTGATCCTATGCATGTTTTGACTTGAGCACCTTGCAGGTGTCAGATGAGGGTGTGCTCACCACTGAGCCAATATGCATATTGGATCATCACATTCGAAAGCTACGACGTCGAGCAATAGATGAGGTCAAGGTGTAGTGAGACAACTATAGTCCACACCCGGTGACCTCAGAGGATGCATATGATATGGGCCAACAGTTTCCATTTTGTTGGATAGATAGACCTATGATACTATGATACACATTATTTTGGCACTTATATACTTTGAAACTTCGGGACGAAGTTTAGGCCAAGAGGGGGTGCATGTAACATCCAACTCTTGCATGCACTGAGTGAACTTATTCTTTGAGGACACTTGCTTGTAAGTTATCCAGATTATTATACCATTGACCGTTGATTATTATTATGAGGCACTACGGATTTGATTATATGTTATTTTTCTATATTGACTTAGACAGGTGCTATTGAATTGGTTCTCCTGAGTGTGTAGGATTTGAACCTCGAGGATGCCGAGGCATCAATGAAACCCTCGGACTCTGGATCAAGTTAGGGAGTGGACTATTGGGGTTTGTTTGTTGTATATATATGACATATCTGCATATGATTAAATGTTATGAATATGCATTTTGTTCTTACATGATTTGTTGATGATGCAGGATGACAATAGCTTATTGACCAAATTCACATGTGGAGTAGAGGGGTCATGCATGACTACCAGAGATGTTGAGGGAGAGGTGTGGACATCAGCCCTGCCAAAACCTACTAGCACTATCGTCATGGCTTGAACTATAGGTTAACGATTACCTAGTTTGATAAGACCCACGATGCCAGGAGGAAAGACTGTGACAGTCACTCACGATGATTCTAAAGGGCCCGCAATAAGGTAGGGGCCTTATTCCTTAGAGGCCCTTAGTCTCCCACAAGATCACTTGGCAGAGTATTGACTCCACGGGTTTTTGATATCTACCAAGTTAGTCAATAGGCGAGTGGCACCCTTGGAGAAAATAGTGCATTCTAAAGGGCACGTCGCGCAAGAAAAATGGAAAGAGGTGAGTGGCACCCTTGGATCACGTAGTGCATTCTGAAGGGAACGTCGCATAAGAAAAATGGAAAGAGGCGAGTGGCACCCTTGGAGCACGTAGTGCATCATGAAGGCCACGTCGCGCAAGGGAAACAGATTGAGGAGAGTGGCAGCCTTGGAGCACCTATTGCGTCCTGAAGGGCACATCACATTGTTAATTAATAAATGGATAAACTTAGATGGCCTTAGGATGAATAACGTGATAAGAAAGATTTAAAACATTTTCCCCTAATAAAATGTTGCCCAACCTAGGAAAATAAAGTCTAGGTCTAAGTGATAATTGTGATAAAAAAATTATCTATCTATATAAAAATAAATAAATAATAATGATAATCATCATTAATCATGTGACGAGAAGGGGGTAAGTAATTCATTTAATTTATAAAAATCTTTTGAGGGATAAAATTTAAAAAGGGGAAAAAGGGGAAATAATTGTTTTGTCACTTATTCTAATTAAATTTTATTAAATAAAAAGGAAAAAGGGAAAAAGTTAATTTTCTACGCCTGACAATTTGAGTTTTAAAGGAAAGGGAAAGAGGGAAATTTAAAAGAATTAGGAAACTAGGAAAAAGAGGGAAACATAAAAAGAAATGGGAAACAAAAGGAAAATGGAGAAAGTCTAACTTAATAAAGTATCTAGCATTTAAGAACCTTCTAAACTAAACTCAACTAGTAAATTAGTGAGGGGGGAAGTCATTAAAACTTGTAAGGGAATATGGGGACACCTAGGAGAAATTCTAGGAGTGTTTTTAGGTGGGTGAGGGAAATAGGAGTCATTAGTTAATTATTGAAATTAAATTATGGTGCAATGAAGGGGATGGGTGACACATGTATGGGGAGGATTTTATGAATTAAATTGTTGGAAAATAAATTAAATGGGAATTTGGGAAAGTAAAGGACTTCATAACTCTATATAATGGAGGGAGGAGAAGGATGATGAATCCCTTGGGTTATGCATAATGTTACACTGTAGAATGTTAGACTTGACCAACTTAGCTTGTCGGAGTTGGGATACCCAGCTCGGTGAGGAGTGGTAGCTCGACCTTGCAAGGCGAGCTGGGAGCTCGTTGATTCTCTGGTTAGTGTGAATGGCCCCTTTACGGATCAGGGGGCTAAGGGGGGAGAAGAGTACCCCTAGTGTTGGTTGGGAGGTACTGCTGAAGTCTCATCGGTCGGCAAGTGGGACCTGCATGGAGAGCGAGAGACAACATCTCAAAGTGCATGACTTGGGCTACGATATGCTTTCTTTATTCCTGCATGGTAGATTATTAGTATACTTTACGATTTTAGTTATGTATTTTAATTGGGTAAAGAAAATTATTGACCTAGCATTTTAATTGATAACTGAATCTTCCCCAGAGCCTTAAGCTCGTTGTTGATTGGTTCCCTTAGATTTTGATCCCTGCATGTCATGACGTCTTATGGTTTTATTGATTTTGTGACGAGTTGCGCTTCTTACTTCACCCTCGTCCCTAGCTCATCAGTCCTCGCCTGGGCAGTTGGTGAGGAGTTGGATCGATGATCGTCACTTCGGTGTTAATAGACCTATGGATCCTAATGCCCTGCCTTTCCGTGTGACGATGATGAGAGATAGATGTTTATTCCCAGCCGTCTAGCCCTGTTTATCGTTCATGGTCGAGTGATTATCTTGCGCCTTGATGCAATTTATTACCTTTGTGATTGTTTTTACCTTCCCATGGTGAACCACTTATTATCCTCTATGTTTAATCCCTGCATCGATGCATTCTTGGTAAAGTAACTCTGCCTTTTAATACCCTTCCTGGCAATGACTTAAGTCTGCATTTTTAATGCATTCCTAGTAAATTTACTATGTGTTTTTTTTTTTATTCATTTGGTCTGCGATTTCCCCTCTGAGATTATTTACCTTGGATGACAAAGCTACTCTTCCTATGGCCACATTGGACCGTGTTTTATTTCTTTCTACACTGTGATCAGTATTGTACCTTATGCCTGCGTTATCATACTTCTGGCCTACGTTATTTTTCTGCATTATGACTTAAATTCTTGGCAAATTTGCCCTCTGCGTTGGATTTAATTTAAGGTGAATTTCTCTGCGTTCTCATGCTTCAGAATTGTTTTTCTCTGCAATATATGTCTTACCTTGATGTCGACTTAACTCAGCTTTGGAACCACGATTTCCTTACCCTGTTGACTGCAAAGAACTCGCAATGTCGGGACAATGAATTTGTATTACGTTTTGCATAAATTTTTAAAGATGTATATGGTATGTATGCGTATTATTTATAAGGATAGATGATGCGTTGGTTGCATGATCTTGTATTGCGTTGAATTGTTACCAGAACATTTTTTTTTCATTATTGAATGGTCTGTCTGCGTATTATTTATAAGGATATACTATACGTTGGATTCATGATCTTGTATTGCTGCATGTTTTTAAGGATAGATGATATAGCGATCCTTAGTGCATAACAGCGATACCCATGTGGTAGATTTAGGCAACGATTTCTTGGGAGGGATAAAAAAGGCAACGACTAATCAGAGTTACAGAAACTTTCGGACAGGAATTGAATTTTAGACAGCGAATATATGTATATCTATGCCAACCTGATCATCGGATTCTTATCCTCGTGCCAGCCATTGCTTCGAATTACTATGTGATTTGATTGAAGGGGTACACAATTTTACCCGTTAAAAGGTTCCTGCTGAAGCTGTATGAGCCTCATGTTCAGAGGCATATTTGCAGGCTCTCTCTCCTACAGATAATATTACAGACTTCCGGCCACCATTTGTTGAAGGTACCTTGTTGGATGTGCACACGTGTTCCAGCAGACAACAACATCATTCTTATTTGTTTAGGCATAAAGCTAAGCTCCCCACTCGGGCCCAATGGTTTCCACAAGAAGCCTTTCAGGCACATTTCTCCCATCTCGTGGAGAATGTGGAGACACTTTCAATCTCAAACATGAAGGAGATGATAAGGCACGTATACCTTGGATAGTGGGATGTGTCGCCTCATTAAGTCTATTCTTGATTAAAGGCAAGCACGTTGAGCTTAAACTACGTGAGCTTGTGTTATTTAGTTATTTTGAATTTGTCAAAATCAGTTAGATTAATTCTTCTTTTACTTGTAAAGTGACTGCTTGTAATCTTACATATAAATAATTGATGGAGAATATAAGAGCGATTTTGATAGCTTAGGCATTGATTTCTTCCAGCTCGTGACGTTCCAGAATAAGATAGATTGATCTCGAGGGCCTAACCATGTGGATGTGGCAGGCAGTAGATGTGCGGGATATTCTTTTGGAGGGGATTTTACCATTTTTTACAGCAAATTACAGATTGTACACTGAATTATCAAGGCCTTCATTGTTAGACATAGACTGTTAGTTATAGGTTTTTAGTCACAGTTTTAATGAGGTAGATTTATAGATAATAGCATGCTTAGAGTTCGTATTTAACTCTGAGTTATCAATGCCAAACAATCATTTAATTTTAGATAGCTGTAGCATATGGTTAATAGATAGCCACATCACCTATTTTATAGACAGCCAGATAAACAATCAATAGACAACGTTATATAGTCCAACAATCAACGGATTTGTTTTGGTGCAATAGTTCCTTAGATTTATTTTCTTCTAACCTTCGATTGATTTTAGACATTGTGTGCACCCATTTTCATGCATCACGTGTCGTTGGCTCGTGGATCTTATAAATCGACCTATGTGCAATTAAAGTGCTGAAGGTGGTTACCCAACGTTGGAGCATAGCATAATAAATTAGGGTTTTATTTCCTATAGATTCGTTTTAGTTGTGACAATTAAGTTTGGACTTCTGGCGTGGGGCTTTTGAGTCTTGGGTCAATGTTTTAGGATGGTTTAAGTTTGCGCATTAGTTGCTATTGCGCTTGACACATTGTGGTGGCATGATTCCTTATATGAACTAAGTTGGGTCATGCACTTCCTGTGTAAGGTGAAGTGGTTGTTATAATTATATTTTGGTACTTGATTTTGTAACSCCTCATTGTGTTGGTCACGCGCCGTAGAGGTGTATTTTTACGAGTCGTCGAAGCCGAAGTGTCGGGTGGTATCCTATTTTATCTGCCTTTGATTTTCACAGGTTTCACCTAGATGCTTTAGGTACTTTGGTGCTGAGTCATTGGTGTATGTTGCATGTTCTGCGTGCGAGGTGATTCGTCGTCAAGTTGTGTTTTCTAATTGTTGTCGTCATTGCCTACCTGTCTAGAAACAAAAAAAAATAATTTCACTTGCTTGCGTCCCTTGTAGTCATAACAAGGGTGGTTACAATTGATGTGATGATCAATATGCTTAAATTTACAATTTTCATTGTTAAAGTCAATTGATTATCACTTGAATGGAATGGAATAAAACCCATATCAACCAATGAAAATTGTCTTTTACCTTGGTAGTCTAATACTAATTTTTCATCACCATGGACTGAGAATTTATTTTTATGTTTTCACTCTCATAAGAAGTTGTCATATATTTTTAATATACACTATTGTTTGTTGTTTTTTCCATTCTAATGTTATTAATATATGGAAATTGAGAAGTCTAAAACCTAACTTGAGCAATCCTCTAGTCCTCAACCCTCATCTCTAAGTGTCATTTGGGGTAAGGGGCTCCAAAGTGGGAAACTATAATCTGATGACTTGTTTGACTATTTTCAACCATATTTTCAAATAATAAAAAAAACATTTTAAGTTAGAAACTATAATTTGATAACTACCCATATCTCCCATCACTAGAGAATCAACTCCACTGTATACAACATCAACTCTACTTCAAATAGTACAAATCAAACAAAATTTAAATTATAATTTAAAAACTATAATTCGATAAATACCCAGATCTCCCATCACTTCACAATCAACTCCATTGTATACATAATCAACTCTACTTCACATAGTATAATGATGTTTATAAATAAAATGAAATAATTTTATTTATTTTTTTCAGCATAGTATCATAAAACATAAATTAACCATTTTTTTTGTAAATAAAGTAGGATCCTTATATTAATAATTGATTATGTCTACACAATTCCACCTATTATCCACCTTTTCTGCCACAAAAGGGAAACCATAACATGTGTCTGTCAACAAAATATTAGAGGTTGACGCGTCACAACTTAAAAAAAATTGTGTGAACAAAACAATGATCAGAAATTGGTCACCATGACCATATAGCTTGCGTCGTGAGGATGAGATTTTGCCCATCTTTGGAGAGGTGACAAAACCAGAAGGAGAGAAAACAAAAAAAATTGGAGGTGCTATGCCCTGTGCGAGCTTGGGTTTCCATGGATGTTGTAGGAATGGACAAACTTTTGGCCGCAAGTTGGCCAGTGATTCTGTGTTGGAGAATCCGCCAAAGCATCGAACATGATATCCATTCTCTGGTTAAGGATGCGTTGAATTTGCAGCTAGTCATCCTGCTTCTGTCGCATTTCAAAAATGATTTGGAGGTTCTCGTCCAAGATTCGGTTTGGGTAGAGCATAGGTGTCTTCACCTCTATTTCCTCACCTATGCTCGTCGAATGCTCATCCACCTGCCTAGAGGGGCGAGTTTCATCCTCCAAAATGCATCTTCCTAAGCCAAACACCAGATCGTGTGGATGGATGTTTAGGGAGACAAGAGGATAATTGAGCAGAAGAGTGATCCCTTTCAGAGAGGGCACCTCCTCTCAAACCAGGAAACTACAAGGGATCAAGGGAGGTATGTGAGGGGTGACGAGGGATGCTGAGGCAACCCCTCGCTATTATGTCTTTCACCATCATAAAAATCATAAAAATTGAAATTATAAGCTATTGACTATTTATAAATGAATAAACAATATATTTCACCATCATAAATAATAGAAGAAAAATCAAAGATAAAACAATAAATTGATATTTTGAGTTCCAAAAATATCAAATATATATATATATATATATATAATGAAAGTTTGAGTAGTTACACCGCCAAATACATAGGTTCCACATCCATTTTAGGATGATAAGAAAAACTAAGACATTTAACTCCAAAATTGTGGACTCTAATCCATCATTTTAAGATAGATCACTTCATACCTGCAATCCATACTCGCAAAAGAAAACATTCATTGAATTTAAAATTTAAAAATTTACAATAAAATATATCTACAAATTTAAAATAAAATGAACACATGTACCATTTTAGATAAATAAAACAAGTTGTGATTGAAGAAAAATTGACATACATACCAAAAGAGTTATGTCTCATCCTCCAACATACTCATTTCCACCAAATATAATGTAAACATCTGTAACGATAAAAAACATTAAAAAAAACAAATAACACTTATTAACATATATACTTTAACTAAATATTAAATAAACAATAAGAAATAATAACATACCGAACCAGAGTTCCACGGATTTAAAATTATCGCTTTGTTTTTATTACACTTTTTTTAAACCAAATTTCCATCACAAAGTTTCAAAACTTCCAAAATAGTTACTCTCCATATTAAGCATACATGATCTAAACAATGTAAAATCTTATCTAAAATCTTACAATTTTTTAAAGAAAAAAATTGTGTTCTTGGTAACCAATTTTTGTGTTTAGAGTTAGATAATACCCCGAAAATAAATATAGTTGTGTATGTAGAAAGTTTGAAAATCTACATATTAATTCATTCTTCCAATAAAATACTTATCTCCTTGTGGATAAAGTCCAAGATCCTTCATGTGAAATTTTCATGCCAGGTGACGTTATTTACTCAGTAGTAAAATAGTTATCTCCTCAATAGTAAAATACTTCTCTCCTCTTCTGCAGTGGAATAGATGTTCTCATATAATCAAATTCCCTCAAATTCTCTTTCAAATTAAAGAACTCATAAATCTCCATATTAAGCCATTCTTCCAAGAAATTACTTATATCTATGAAATTTCACAAATCTCCATTTTAAAAACCATTCTTACAGAAAATACTTATCTCATGTTTCTACGATGGAATAGATGTTCTCATACAATCTTTCATGTACATGGAGAAAACACAAATCTGCACATATAATAATTCATTCTTCAAAAACCATTTAAATCTTTAATCTTTGGGATGTATATATATTACATATAATCAAATAATATTTGAAATATGCTTTCATCATAATCTAAACATAAGTGATATCATGCACGTACATAAATTATTTKTAAATCTACTTGAATGTTGGTTTTTGTGGTTAGTAACCAATTTAGTTAAGAGTTTGACAATACCYTGGAAAAAAGGAATCCACTTCGTTGTCTACAGAAAACACAAATGTCCATACTACGTCATTCTTGGACAAGAAGACAAGGAATGTAATCGAAGAAAATTTAGAAACTTCCCCTTTTMTGATGTGGGATAGAGTCTGTTCTCAAATAATCAAATGTTCAAGTTCAAAATTAGTTCTTCATCATGATCTAAACATAAATAAGATTGAATGTACCATTTTAGAAAATGATAAGCTTATATAGGGGTTCTATATATTTCACAATAATTGATCAAAGCATTGAAAATTTATATAGACACTATTTTAGTAACCCTATGAATAGGAAAGGCTAAACTAAAAATTTGAAAAAACAAAAATTTGAAAAAGTAAAAAATATAAGTATATTCGAAAAAAAAATCTTAAACATTTTTATATAAAAGACCCAACATCAAAGGAAATTAAAACTCACTAATGTGCAATGACCATACATTTAAGAATCATCATGAATAGATGCATCTGTCCCAAGTATGGATGCATCCTCCTCAATCCCAATATTCTTCACTCTCTTCTTCACATTTTTTCAAGCACACCCTCATGCACTCTCTTCTCCACATTTTCCTATATAACACATTTCAAATTTGAAAATTTGAATATTAAATTTAAATGATTTTAACACATTAAATTGTAGTTTTAAATTTTAAAACATGTAATACCTATGATGTGTCAACCTAAATATCAATAAATTATACCCACGATACCCTAAGATTCAATACATTAAATATTGTTTAAGACATTCTTCTTTTAAATTAATAATTTAAATGATATTGCAATTTTCATATATGACTAAGTTTGTTTTCAACATGCAATGATACATGTGAACTCCCACCCTCTTAAAACTCTCCCAATGAGATTTAGGACAAGCCTTCCCAAGAAGTAG
Organism: Picea glauca; assembly: GCA_000966675.3. NCBI lineage: Eukaryota > Viridiplantae > Streptophyta > Pinopsida > Pinales > Pinaceae > Picea > Picea glauca. Next base: position 166,265 of record JZKD02S1679850.1, on the reverse strand, counting down.
GAGATGGAATAGGTATTTGTGAACAACACAACTAAGAACTAAATCTATGATTCAATGTGTTCACATTTATACAAAATCATAAATGTCATGTTGTTGATAGTATTCAAAATATTGGAGATTAGACAACTAAAGTGTTCATATCTGGATATTAGAAAACACATACCCGATTCAACCCATCCAAATATAACTTATGGAATCAAGTCCCCTATTTACTCGAGATTCATTTAACATATGTCCAAACTAAAATTAATGACAATAACAACTCAATTATTTATATAGATGCAATGATATGTATCTAGATCTAGAACTAGAACTAGAAGTAAAGAATCCTCAAATGCATCAAAGATTTACTAACTATAACACATACCAATATGATGCTCGGTTCATCATTTTGAATGACCTCCTTCCACCATTATGGAAAAAAAATTCATACTCCTTAAGATCTTGTACTGACATGGTATCTAACTCCTCATTTGTTTTATAAATAAAAATTGCTCGAGAATTGGCTTTCGCTCTATGATGGTTCAAACCAACACCAACACCATAAAATATCGATTCCAAATTTTCCCCTATTGCATTCCTAGATTCGTTTCCAACCTCTGATGAAGCTCAAAACTATGAATGTGAGGAAAATGCCCCTATTGGAAGAGATATTAAAATTCGTGGAGGCCTCTGCAATGTCACATTTCGATATGCCCATTTTCGATCTTCTGTCTGTCCTTTACGATGCATGCATAGAAATTCTATCATATTTCCGTCAGGAAAAATCCACTCATATCTCGGATCACATCTAGGAGTGGCGTAGATGGAAGAGGTTGATCAAGGCCTAAATACCCCCAAAATTTCTACTAGAGTGGTTCCTTAAGTCTCTACAATCTTATATTTCAAAGGATGTTTCTACATCTGGGTTTAGATCTAAGGAAGATGTGATTTTTAAATCCCAACAGTTAGATCTAATATATGATCAGTCTAGGATGTTATACGGTATTATTCCATATGCACCAAGGTAAAACTATGACCCTAGACAAAATCCAAGGCCTCATGTTGATGGCATTGTAGGCTCTGCCTATGTGAAATCTGTAGACTAAGTGACAAGCCATTTGAAAGAGTTTTCTTTAAACCAGTCTGTAGGTGGAACAACTTCATTTGTGTCCTCCACTCCCACTCAGTCGGTGGATGTACATTCTATCCAATCATCAACCAATCCAAATGTTAACCAACAACTAGGAGGGAACAAAAAGAAAGGATGTGGTAACAATCGTAGGTGTGTGAAGAATAGTAATAAACCCAAGGATAATGGTAATAGTGAGAAGTTGAATAATAATGTTGATGAGGAAAAGAAAGAAAGGTGGAAGGTGAATTTTCCTTTCAAGATTTGTATAGACAATCACCCTACCCACTTATGCCCCAAACTTGCAGAAGCTGTGAGGATTTTATTTCTACAGCCTATTGTGATGACTAATCCTTTTCCACATAATCAACACATGGCCTCAATATCCTCGAATGTTGAAAATGTGGCAATTGGGAGTCAAAATCCACCGACGCAAGAAAATGAATGTTTGTGCATCAATATGGTTAAATATGAGGTTAATGTAGCCATTCGGTCTCATGATTACAGTTCTTTGTAGGTTGTACATGGTATAGAGTCTCCCCCCCCCCTCCGGAGACTCATTTACAGATCGAAAAACTAGAGGCCCCGCCTCGTATTCTAAAAGGAGTACTCAATCACTCTTCGCACAATCCTAATGCTATAGCTACTCATAACTACTCTATTATTGATGAACTGGATAAAACCCCTTGTGCTATGTCGTCTTTGGAGGTACTCTAGATGTGTCCTCCACAGAGGAATTACTTGTTATATTTTCTACGAGCTCTATATCCTTGTGGCTCTAAAGTTATCAATTTTGAAGTCATGGATATGAAGCCTCGCTTACCTTATCATGTGGCATTCCAAATCCACGTGGGTTACTCAAAGTATAACATCAAACATATTGTTGTTGATGAAGGTCTTGCAACATGTGTAATGTCCCTGGTATGTTGGAATGCCCTTGGCTCTCCAACCCTCTCTGAATATCCAACCATATTGACTACTTTTTACAGTCATTCCCTCTTCCCTCATGGTATTCTTCCTTCCTTCCCGATTCATTTAGGTCGGAAGACGGTAGAGGTGGACGCTGAGGTGCTTGATGTGTCTCTTGACTATAACTTGTTATTAGGGTGCAATTGGACTTACACTATGACTGCAATCGTATCATCCATCTTCCACACTCATTTTTTTCCTCACGATGGGAAGTGTTATCACATGAAGTTTTCATGGGTCAATTTTCCCCCTTAAGTTTTAATTTTTTATCATTTAGTCTTTTTAGGTTTTCTTTTTTATTTTCTCCCTATGTTTTTCTTAGGTTAGCTTAAATAAATGGAAGGATGGAGCTTGGATCACATTTTTTACCCACATCTATGGTTTATACCCTTGGTTCATCACCTGATTTGACAACTACCACTACTATCCCCATGACACCATAATCCTGATATGTCACTACCTCCATTCATATGCTTGAACCTATCGACTCTATCTCTTTAACTGTTAGAGAGTCAAATCAAATATTTTCAAGTACACTGCCAACTCAATAGTAGTTTTTGTAGCACATATTTTGTACACCCTCCCTCTTTATAATCATTTTCAATTATGAATTTGATGTCATGCCATTTGATTTTTTTCATCATCTTTGTTTTCAAAAGAAATAATCGTGATTTGGTCATTAAATAATTCTAACTGTTTACCAAAGTTTAAAATCCTTCTCATAGCTCAGCGCTGTAGAAACTCCTATTCCAAACAACGTTGCGGATTATGCTACAGACCAGCTGACTGAGGTGAAATGAAGATGGATATGGTTGCAAGTAACTTCATTCCTTCTAAATATCATCAATAGTCAATATACGATGTCTAGGTACTTTTTGAGCCATCCGAGCTTTGTTGAAGATCATATTAGTTTCAGTTTAAAATTTTTGTAGCACCTGGCACTGCACATTGTGGTTTCCTCTACCCACCATCCCCTTTACCTATGGTGTCACATATTTCTTATCCATTTTCATATTTTCATCCTCCTCGACTGAAATTGAATCCATTTTCCTACCAGACCTATTGTGAATATTTATTTCTTGGCCATTGTTGTCTGTTCTATACAAACCGTTACGAAAAATGAACTACAGATCCCCTATTCTAGTGCTGCAAATTCTGTGTCAACCTAGTGTCATCATCTATTCTCGCATATATATCATTAACTCTTTTCTTTCATGGTGTCATTCTATATTTTCATCTCAAATTCTATTTGCAGTGAAGATTTTAGGAGCCTTTGCGTTTAGAATGAAGATGATCATGTATGGTGGCTTTGTGTTAGCCTAAAAATTGTCATTGAATCCTCCTTGCATATAATTTCTCTGAAGATATTTTCCTCCTTTTCTAAGCCATCAAATTTATCTCTTACTAGTTCAGAAGTTAATTGGAGGAAATCGTTGAAATCCCAAATAAGGACCACCTTTCAAGAAACCTAAAGACTTTCGTCCTTGTTTGGTTTCCTATACCTCTTATAGCATTGCAGTGTTTAATATCCTACTTCTATCAATGCATACACCCCAACATAAGAAATATCACAAGGGTGGGAGCGTAGTCAAGAATAAGCATTATGATATGCACTTGTTTGATGTTGAACCTATGATCAGGTAGGTATTCCAAAGGGTGGGTTGCCTAACATTCTGTCAAAATATGTAGAGGGGACACCCTGAGGTAACCAGGGGATTTTCTTTAAACTTTGATGGCACTAAGAATAAGGTACTAACCATTGATATGGAAGTATATAAAGATACCATTATAGCAGCCACTGATATACCAAACACTGGTGAAAGGTGTTTCAAATCTATGACTCTTAATGCAATGTTTTCTAAATATTTCCTCAAACTAGAACAACAAAAAGATAATTTGTCTAAGGGAGTGCTTAGGAGCCACTTGGTTGAGGGTTTTTCCAAAATGTTGAAAGTGACCCAAAGGTATTTTACATGTGAGGGAAGATTCAACATGATATACCAATATCAAATTAGGATTTTTCTACACTTCACAAGCAAGGATTTAATGAAAATCCCTTTCTATATGTTTAGGAGTATGAGAAAAATGGATGATAGAGTCCAATCCAAGTCCAATGTTGTGGACACCAATGTTTTCCACTCAATATTGATCAGGATACTTGTAATGGAATAATTGAAGAAAGTAAACCTCATTTGGGAAAAATTCATTATCTCTTCTAATATGCAACTAGATGTAGCCCCTACCCCTCAATCCACGTTGCAGAGCCCTTTGCTAGTTAGTAGTGTGTCCTAAATAGAAACAAAAAAAAAAGAGAAAGGGAAAACACATTTCCCAATATAAAGAAGTTCCTAAATAAGTTGAAGAAGAAGAAAGGGAATCCCATCACTTCCCACTAAGGGAAATTTCACCTCAGCCTACACCTAAACTAGAGGAAGTTCCCTCATTCAAAACTACATCCAAAAAGGGGAGAAAGTTACATTTTTTTTCACTTATTGCAACAATTGAGACAAGATCTAGGAGACACTTCACCATATCATCATCCCATAAGGAAACTGCTGAAATATAAGTCATAACCAAAGATGTTTTCCAAAAGAAATATAAGGGTAAGGGTGTGATGCAGGAGCATCTCCAACAACAAGCGATAGGGGGACAAAAACCAACGCATTTTGACACATGTTTAAAAGTGTTTAAATCATTTTGAAGTAGGATACGCCAAACATAAATGAAGTAGTTAAGAAAGGGCGTACTTGTGATTGTAATCATACCTTGAGCATCTCGCTCTCGTCTAAAGGATTAAGAGGCATTTATGCTAGTAAATGTAAGTAGGTAGAATTAAATTCTAGATTAGACAGTTTTAGGAGTGGAGGGAAAATCGACTATAGACACCCTCATATTGTATCATTGTAACATTATCAATCAAAGAGAGCATAGGAGAGAAGAAGAAGAGAGCTGTGTAAAGTAAAAAACCATGTACAGAAGTTATGGATTAATACAAATATCTTTAGTTCAGACTGATGGTGTTCAATTGCTTTCTGTGTTTGTACATGATGATTGATATATACTTGTTACTCTCTGTTATTCATTTTCTTTGATGGGTAAATGTATGATTTCATATTTAATGTTTTAAATCTGAAGAGAGGGAGAGTAAGGAATGAGTTTCAATTGTTTCTCTATCTGAGCAAGGGTTTTCCTGCAAGGAGTGTAGTGAAGTTGTCTACAAGGAGTGCGTTGACAAGAGTCCAGAGTTTCATCTTTGAAAGATCATAAGAGATAACGTTATTCTCATCCTCATAGAAGTGCAAGTTAAGCACAGGAGCCATGCAAGGTGTGTGCAGGATGAGTGAAATATCATAGCTTACAACCTGAGGGAGTGGTTGAAGGATTGTTGTTGCAAAGAGAGTGTGCAGAGTCTAAGAATTCAAATACTTGGAAGTATTTGAAGGGTTTCCGCAAGGAGTGTGTGTAGGATTCTTTTTGAAGACTCAAGTTGTGGTAAAATCTTAGAAGAGTTAGTGCCTTGAAGTGTTGAAAGGAGGCATAGCAAAGTTGTTTTTAAGTTGAACAAGTTTTGTGAAGGAATACCATGTTCATTTCACAAGAGTTGTCAAGGAGGCATTGGACGGTCGGAATTCTCTGTGGAGAATTCACGAAGTCCTGAGAGCCGTTAGATCTTGCAGAGGAGTAAGGAGAGTTACGGCAAGTGTTTTCTAAAGTGTAAAGCTCAAATGAAAAAGAGCCGTAGGATCTGAGGCAACAGGGGTCGTTGGATCATTCACGTAATCTCATTTCATGGTTTCGTGGGTTGAAGAACCGAAAGTTTAGCATCAGGACTCGTGAAGTCGCGAAGTCTAAAATTCCAAAAAGGCGGGAAGTTTCTTTGTGGCCCAACACTGGGAAATGTGTCGAAACTCATCATTTTGGTAGTTCTAAGGATAGGAGGTCGAGAATTTTGTCCCGAAAGTCCCAAAGTCACGAATTGTGATAAGGAGTAACGAGGAGTTCGAGATCTCATCACTTCGGGTGTCGGGATATAAAGGAGGCAGCGCTTCGGGAAGTGAAGTCACGAAGTTCCAAAGCTGGGCACAAGGGACACATGTTAGAACCACAAGGTGGGCCCGTGTGATAGATAGGCGGACATGCATCACCTAGCAAAAGGAGTCAACACTCCATTGACTTCTCGCATCTCGGGAATTCGTGAGATAAAAGCATGGGGACTCGACGTTGGAACTTGAAAAGTGGCAAGTAGCAAGAGGTGCTAGTGTTAAGTCTAGTTGATGGTCATGCACAGAGGGCACTGATAAGAGAAGGAGCCATACTCGTATCATCATTTTGGGTATCACGAGATTGGGAAGGAAGAGTCAGGAGTTTCGACTCACAAACTCATGAGTGGTGAGTTGTGACAAGTGCCTTCTAGGTTAGGCCTTGGTCATAGCGTTGTGATCGCACGGAGAAGTGGAGTAAGAACCTAGTGTTTTTCGCACAGGGGATCTTCCGAAAGGACCTATGGATCGATTTAATTGAGATTCCAGCAAGGAATCGAAAGAGCCAATTCGACTCTTTCAAGACAAAGAACGATATTGTGAGTTGACTTTGGCCTAAGGGTCGGGGAGGTCTCCGTCAGGGTGACACTGTTGGGAATCCTATTGAGGTCATGAACAAAGCTTCTGTTCAGAAGAAATACAATGGTAAGGGTGAAACTTTTGAGAAACCTATTGAATTTATAAACATCACCACTCCCCCTGATAACCTCGCCTTCAAGATATTGATAAGACAACTCAAGGATGAAAGAAAGGAAATTTCCCACTTGAAGGAAGAAGGAGTGGTTGAGAGGAGAAATATGAATAAACTCATGCATATGTATAAGGAAACTCTTGATCTATCTTGGTTCACAGCGAGAATATTTATTCCCTTGCATAGAAAACTGACAAACTTGTATGGGAAAAACAGAGACTTGCAGTACCAAAACATAAAACTTAAAGAGGATTTGTAGCCCTTCAAGGATGATCTAGCCTAGAGGAATTGTAATGTACTATCCCAATTTGTAACAAGTATAAGTGCTTCTACAACAAGGAGAAGTGCCAAATTAAGAATATGAAGTGGGGAGGATGAAAAACCCCATTTTTTATGATGATCAGCTTTCGCATCTTGAGGTTTTGAGGAAAGTGTCATAATTTTACCCACTGGAGACATCTGTAGGATTATACTCCTCGTAAGATTTTTTGGGTTTTTGAGGCTCAATTGCATGACACAGAAAATTACATAACATTTTGTAGCACCTAGTGCTACAAAATCATCCACAAAGACTTGATTGCAGACTCGCTACGAAAAGTGTTGCAGAATCACCTAGCCAGACACAAAGTGGTAGTTCGCTATGAAAATTTGTTGGAGAATAATTTTCATAGGTGGTCACTATGAAATCCGCTACCGGATGCACTACAAAATATGTTGAAGAATAATTTTACATAGGTAGACACTACGAAATCAACTACTAGTTGCGCTCTGAAAAGTTGCTACGAACTAGTTGATACAATCAACAATTTTAAATTCACTGCCTCTTCCTCGCTTTGATGGATTTGGAGGGAATCAATGGTCACTTGGTGGCATATGGAACTAAACATGAAGGCTTGGAGGACACATGGAACTGATGGAGATTCTCCCAAAGAACAACAAACTATGTCATGATTATCTTGTTATAATTGCTTCCAACATGCTCCGTGTTTTTAGCAATCTGTTAGTTCCACTTGTACAGATGTTAGATTAGTAGTTATTTTGGGATAATCCTAGGTTAGAGAGGCCAAATTGCACTTCAATCTATTGTTTATTTTTAATAGTATAAAAACAACAAAAGAATGTTATTTTGAGGTTCTAATGGTTGAGCATAGCTCCCTATTGTAATATTTTGATCACATAGATCCATACTCTAGTTTATGTATGAAATCTGAGATATTTTTAATAATAGAAGTCAAACTCTTTTCATTATCTTGCTTCTTCTTAATATGATTTCTCATTATTGGATGATCCTTATGAGATGTTATAGTTGTGTTATAATGGATGTTTTATTATGATGTTGTTGTAAATGTTTTCATTGTTTTAAAGTTTAGTTCAAGAGGTTCTTCTGACTGATCTTTTTCTTCACCTAGCTGCTAGAGGGCCTAATGATTATAGAAAAAATATTCATATTCCCCACCAATTCTTCCATTTACTCACATTTATTTTTGAACCACTAACTGAAATTAATAAAAACCTCAGTTTCTTATGCATACTAGCCTAGATTTTATGTGTTGAAATTTTTTTATGCTTAGTTTTGTCCATTTGACATTCTATCATAAATCTACATTTACAAACCTATTTGATGGGTGTTGGGTTTATCCTCTTGCAATCTGAGGGTGACCCTAAGTTATAACGGGAAGATCATGACAATAGACCAGTTTTCCTTTGCGTACGGTAGCCCCAATGCATCGGTTGGGCCGTCGATCCCCGTGATCGAAAATTCTCAACCAACAAATGAGAATATCAGTTTCAGAATGTATTCATCCCTTATGGGTACCTTCAACTTCATGGCACCAGTTCATAACATATATTCCAGGTCTAATAGGTTTGATTCGTCAAAGAGATTCATTCCTTTTCGTACTTCATTTTTTAATGATCCTTGGACCCTACCTTTCTCGACTACGTCTTGTGAAGGTCAATCACATACTAGAATGGCCATGCCAATATCAAAAATAGAGATAGTGTATCATGTTTCTCTTAACTCTTCTGTCGAACCAAATCATGTTACCTTGCAGATGAATGAGGAGGATAATGTTCTTGAGCCTGTGTGGACCACTTCATTTTCTTTCTCACATGACTGCCTCAATGATAATTTAGCTTCGGATGAAGCTATCATAGAGTCCATAAATGGTTCTGACATGTCGTGGGATGATATGCATCATCGCTCTTATTTTATCCCAGAACTTGCCAGAATCAAACAAGATGATTTTAGATCTACCTTGAGTGAGATAGTTGGTCACGTCATAGTTCCAATTAACACGCATGACATTTATTCCGAAGGAAACATGGCGAGTATCTCTCCTACCATCACGATTGATATGTCTCGTATTCCTGGCAAGGTTGAAAATGTATACATCGGTGCAGATTTTTCTCTAGAACAAATTCTTATCTACACTGATCTCTTCAAGGAATTGTGTGACATATTCTCTTGGTCATATGAAGATATGTTGAGAATTGAACCTTGATTTGTCGAACACGAGATTAAAACCTACCCATACGTGAAGCCCATTCAAAAATGACTTAGAGCTATCAATCCTAGGAAGGGCCCTACTATTAAGGGAAAGGTAGAAAAATTGCTTAACATTGGCTTTATCTACCCATTTCCCTTGACTGAATGGGTATCCAATATAGTTCTGGTGAATAAAAATAAAGGAACCATCCGTGTATGCATGGATTTTCATGACCTGAACAAATCCTATCCTAAAGACAACTTCCCGACACCCTTCATTCATCATATTCTCAATGAATGTGCATGAAACAAAGTTTTTTCTTTTATTGATGAATTTTCATGGTATAACCAAATTCAAACTAAGCCCAAGGACCAACATAAGGAGGAATTTATTTGTCCTTGGGGTACTTTCGCATACCATAATATGTCTTTTGGCCTTAAGAATTCCGGAGTGACCTTCCAACAAGCTATGGAATTTTCATTTCATGATCTCAAGCACATAGTCGAGGCCTATCTCAACGATATCGCTGCTCACTCTCGTAAGAGAGTGGATCACCCTAAACACCTTCGACTATTTTTTGAAAAATGTTTCCATTATCTCATCCATTTGAACCCTCATAAATGCATATTTTGTGTCATTTTAGGTCAAATTATAGGATTTTTAGTCACTGTGAATGTGATCATGGTGGATTCACTAAAGGTTGGGGCAATAATTCGATTTCCTCCCTGCACACTATTCGTCAACTTCAAGGTTTATAGGGGAAATCCATATTTTTACGATGGTTTATAGTGAACTATGCCAATATTAATAAGGGTTTCATGAGTCTCTTAAAGAAGGAAAATTATTTTATGTTGGATGAGTGAGCGCAAGAATCCTTCAATACTTTGAAGAAAGCCTTGGTATAGACACCTCTGTTGAAGTCTCCAGACTATGGTAGAAATTAATTTCTTTATGTCACCATGTCCAAAGAGACGATTGGTATGGTGTTGGTTCAGAAGGATGATGAGCTCCATGCACGTTTCATTTACTATCTTATTCGAAACTTTGTCGGCCCTGAACTCAAATATTCTCATGTTGAAAAGCTATCTTTAGTTGTCATTCACAAAGTCCAAGATTGCGAAATTATATATTTCTTTGAAAAACTGATATGATTTTCGATGTCAAATCATTTATGTACGTCCTTAGTAAGCGTATCATAGGGGTAAAGTACAATAAATAGATTTTCATTCTATAAGAATTCGATCTCGATTTCACTTCTGCGAAATCCAAGAAGTCACTAGTTTTTGCAGAGCTAATATATGAATTCCCTTGGTTAGTTAAGTATGTCATTAATGTTTATTCATTCGTAGATGAAAAAATTTTCCTTGTCTCATCATCGGACCCCTGGTATGGAGATATTGTTTTCTATCTTCAAAATTTGAAGTTCCCTCAACATCTTTCATGAGATGACTGACGACGTATACGATACCAAGATAAGAATTACCTTATCATCAGCGAAACTCTCTATCACTGAGGAGTAGACAATATCTTGTTTCATTGTTTAATTCATAAAGAAACTGAGTCTATTCTAAACGACTTCCACAATGGGGCTTGTGGTGTTCATCTATTTGGCCTTGCGACAACCCAAAAAAAATTATGAACTGGTTATTTGTGGCCATCTATTTTTATAGATTGCATCGAAGCAGTTAAGAAGTGTCACCCCTGCCATGTGTTCACTCGAAAAATTCACTCACATACATCACCTCTCCATCCATTCATTATCGTCGTTCCTTTCACCAAGTGGGGGGTATATTTTGTAGATTGCAACCCAACTTTGGTTGGGGGGGGGATCAACACATTATCATGGCTGCAGAATAATTTACTAAATGGGTGGAGGCCATGTGATCCGGATTATTTTCGGCACGAAATGAGAGCGGAGATATAATAAAGAAATGCATAGAGATATCGCGTATATCCAGTAATATAACAGAAATATATTAGATATGAAATCATAAACACAGAGATACAGTAATACACGATTTCTATTAATGAAAGAAATGTACAAAGACTATAAAAATACAGAGTGAAAGACTCTCTAGAATGGTGGCAACTTATCTCTGAGAAGAGATGTGACAGCTACTCGCATTCGCAAGAAGATGATTACAATGAGGCTCAGAAGGCCTTTTTTACAATAGACAGGAATGCCAAAAGTCCTAGACATCCAAAAACCTAACCCTAGGAGATGAAGCGCCAAAAGTCATGTGGGCCCC
>JZKD02S1679850.1:127444-140406 GCA_000966675.3 Picea glauca | reverse complement strand
CCAACAACAAAGACTCTTGCAGCTTAATGAGTTGGATGAAACCAGGTAGGAAGCACTTCAAAGGACTACCCTCATTCAAGAATAGAGAAAAAAATGGCATGACAAGTATCTCAAAAAGAAAAAATTTCAACAAGGAGATTGGGCCCTATTGTATGACAGTAGATTCAAGAACTTCAAAGGTAAGTTAAACACCCATTGGATGGGACCTTACAAAATTGACACTATCTACGATAATGGTTCAATAAGGATAAAGACAATTGATGAACAACAGACACCAGTACTTGTGAATGGCCACTGTTTGCGAGTTTACAACAAACCTCTGTCAAAAGAAGAATTCTTGACTCATATACTACAAAATTCAGACATGCAGATGATCAATAAGGAAGGAGATCCTCCTACTGACCCACATTGATTGATTGGTTTATTTGAAACTTTTTGTATATAGGTTTGGATCGAATTTTGTTAATAAGCTAAAGGTAACAAAAGACTCTTACCTTCTTTTGTTTTACTTTCACACATTTTCTTTTCTTTTGTAAGCAATTTTTTTTATAATCTATTTGATCCTTCATGAACTTGCTAAACATCAGTTGTAGGCATCAACAATATTATGTTTTCTTTCGGTACTCGAAATCCTATTCTGGTCCAGTCCCAGTCTGGTACCAAAATCTGTCCTTCTACAGTACTATCAAGACATATTGACAAAGCATATTCCAAAATCTTATGTCAATGAAGCCATGCAACAACCACTTAAGATGGAACCAAAAAGCCAAAAGCACTCTCAAATGGCATCCCTTCTGTTGAAAACTAAAGGGAAGTATTTTAATTTCTTTTGGTTATGTTGCTGAGGAAAACTTTAATTTCTTTTGGTTATGTTGTTGAGAAGTATTTTAATTTATTTTGGTTCTGTTGTTTAAAAACAAAATAAAAAGAGGGACACAATCTTTCCCTATGATTGCTCAAAGAACCATAATCCACTTTAAAGACTAGAAGTTGCCTTTACCCATTATTTCAACATGATTTAAAGGAAAAAATATATTAGCCTATAAGCAACTATCTCACCCTAACCAGACTTCAATAATATTCATTGGATTATTTTATTAAAGAGTAACATATGAGTATATGAACACTCTCTACCATGGGCACACTGCCAAAACTTTTATGGAAGAGGATGTACTAGTACCCCAAGGAAACTTTAGGTCATTCTCTTATGGACAACTTTAGACAAAATTATACATCTGGATCACTCTAAAGAAACAACATGCATAAAAGTTTATTTTTCCTTCAGACAAATCTTTAAAAGACATACAAAAGAAGAGTATATTCCCTCCAACCCAATACCATCTCACCCTATAAAAAGGTTTTCAAAAGAGCCTCCCATGTCACCGTGCAAAGCACTCTTTAATACAAACCAAAATATGTGACTATGGACAAGAAGCCTCTGATGGAAAAATGGTTTAAGAGACTAACCCGTCGGGATACTGAACAGGTCTGCTGGCAGCGGATAGCGGTCTATGGTATGACTAGGCAAACCCATCAGGGTACTGAATAGGCCTGTTGGTAATGGCACATTCTTCCTGGGGAAGGAACCTCTCACTAATTATCACAACTACCCCACCGGAGTACTGAAAATGCTTGTTGGTAGTGGGTTCTGGTTGAAACATGTCTCATCTATACTTGTCTGATTGAAAAATCCACTTTTTTCCATCTAAAACAAAAAGTCATTATTGGCTTTCATGAGATACAAATCCTAGATGAATTAACAACATAACTCTCCAAGCAAATGTCCATTTGAGAATCACCCTAAGTCAACTTACCGGTCTGACATCCAAAGCCTACACTATCTAAGAAGGAAACTTCTTAAGAGTGGAGCCCTAACTAGGGAGCCTAATCTACTTATATTGTGAAATTTATCTATAACAACCAATGATAGTAAATATTTGAAGCAAGTTAGGTGGGATCTGTTCTTCTGGAAAACATATGTATTTCCCTGTTTCACTGTTGAATGCTACCTCTGTCAATAATCCATTAAAAGAAGGGCAATTTCATTTTTGGCATGATATGAAAACATATATGCATTCCCCTGTTTCACTGCTGAATGCTACCTCTGTCAATAATCCATTAAAAGAAGGGAAATTTCATTTTTGGCATGAGATGCAAACATATATGTATTCCCCTGTTTCACTGTTGAATGCTACCTCTGTCAATAATCCATTAAAAGAAGGGAAATTTCATTTTTGGCATGGGATGCAAACATATATGTATTCCCCTATTTCACTTTTGAATGCTATCTCTGTCAATAATCCATTAAAAGAAGGGAAATTTCATTTTTTTTCATGAGATCATATGATAAGTGATAAGCTGTACTTCTAAAAATTTGATTGGTTTCTTTTGCTCTTATCATGATATGAAATGATTGAATTTTCTTGCCTATAGAGATACAACATCTTCGACATGGGGGAAGGTCAAAGATCCCCTTTACAACTCTTTTCCAGACTCATATAATCCACTTGCAGAACCAAATACAAAGAAGATAAGCACAGAATAACAAAAGTACAGGACATTCCTATACCAAGTTTTCAAGAAGCTTCTATCTAAAAGGATGAATCCTGGCAATTTTCAAGCAGTCACACATGCTTTGAGCATAGCATAAATCATACAAAGGTGAAAGCAAAGGTAACATGGTATTTATTTTCCTATGCTCATAAAACTACAATAAATATGAAAAGCTATACTAGATCTTACGACCTTAGTATTAAACCCATGCGCCTATCCCTCATACCCATATGCCTAAACCTAATTAATCCTCTCATGTCTCTTGAACATGGTTAAAGGAAAAAAAATCATATCAAAATATGAAGCATGCATAGCAATGATAAGCCATGAATATATTTCATCCTTAATCAATTCACAAACCCATCGTATATCATTAACCACTATCCAACATTAATTTCACACTTTGAAAGTCCAATCACCTATTCCAAAATGATGCCCTGATACCTGATGTCTTATCCTCATCATTACAGCAACGGGTAAATATGAAATGGCTTATCTGGTGGTGAATCCATCCATATAAGCCTTATTTGGTCATAATGTTTCCTTGCAACACCCTCACATAAACTTACCATTCACAACACCATCACCATATTTCCCCTGGTCATGAGATTTTCTACATTTATGAGCCTGCTCCTTTTCGGTACCAAACCCTTCATCAATTAACTAATCCCTTGTGCAACAGCCCAATCCTTTTCTCAACTTATAACGATGCTCGTTACTAGACACGAACTGATTTTCCAAATTTATAGGGAAACCGAGGAATACCGATTATATCAAGAAAAATATACCATATTAGGGTGGATACCATTTCTGGAAACATTTGCAGGCTGGAACGAGAAGATATCTCAGGAACTTATACAAGTTTATGATGGAGAGACGACACGTGTAGGCAATCTACAATTGATCATTTATGAAGCAACCGTAAGGGAGGTTACGGGACTGCCTAGCAGAGGAGATAAATACTTCAAAGGTGTGGGAATTAACAAAGATATGTGCCAACAATTCTTGAAGGCATATCATCAACACCCCGACTGGAAGAAAGGGATCCCTAGAAACTACATCAAAGAAGAATACCATCCAATGATTACCATTCTTCAACAATTTGACACCTGTGAAGGTAGGTATTCCATGACTTTCATTTATCACCTTAGGATCCTATTGCATTTTGAAGGAGGCCCGGAAATTGATTTTCCATATTTTCTATGGATGAGTTTGAATAAAAAGGTAAGAGGTGTTAAATCCATATCCAAAATAGAGAAGACTATCATCTACCATCAAGATTTCATTAAAATTCTAGTTTTGCATGAGCTTAGGAAACAAAGGATTAGTTGGAAAACCCTTATCACACAACACCTTCCCACAAGAAACAAATCTGTGGGGGAAACCCAACATGGTCCAAAGAAAAGTAAGGAACCCCAATAGAAAAAGAGAAAG
This sequence comes from Picea glauca, assembly GCA_000966675.3. Classification (NCBI taxonomy): domain Eukaryota; kingdom Viridiplantae; phylum Streptophyta; class Pinopsida; order Pinales; family Pinaceae; genus Picea; species Picea glauca. The sequence continues at coordinate 136,419 of JZKD02S1679850.1, read as the reverse complement.
AAGGACAAAACAACTCCACCATCATCTAGGGAAGTGAGCCAACATGAAAAGGCAGGGTCCTCTTCCACAATCAACAAGACTTCTAAAAGCTATGAATCAAAAGGTAAAAACAAACTAGTAGAGGAGACTTCAATGGTGGTAGTTGAGAAAGAGGACCATAAAAAAATGATGAAGAAAAGGAAGCATAGCTCAGAAACTAAAAGTAAATAGTCTGTGGCACAACCCCCTGTCACCATTTTACAATTAGAGAGGAAGAAAAGGAAGCCTGTAAGCATCCATGATCTGGTACCTCCTTGTAAAAGAACTACAAGGAGCATGGAAGATAAGGGAAAAAGAATAGTTAGTTCTCATACACAGGAAGATCCAATCGGCCTTACCTCCCCTTCTGAGGATTTACCAATCCAAGATGACATCCCTAGTCTTATTGAAGAGCAAGCCACTATTACTTTATGTGGGATGAGGGAGGAAGTCGAGGAAAGGGAGTGCACCCAGCTAGCCATGGTAGAATCAACAAAGAACTTAACAAAAGAACAAATGAAGAAAAGGATTGGGGAATTACAAAAACAAAATTAGGAACTCCAACAGGAAGTAAAGGAATATAAACTCTTGGATAGATATATCAAAAAGGAAAATGAGCAGTTGAAAGCAACCAGCCAACAAATTCAAGACGGACATAAAGAGACCTCTAACAAGCTCAAGAAGGTATTATGACTCCTACAATACGTTAGGGTCATCAAAAGGGAGCTAAGAGAAGAGGCATCATCCATCAATACCATTGATCCACCAAAGTAAAGAACACAGCCTCAAGTTTTGAAAAAAATTGGGTTTTGTTTTCAGTTGCATGAGGACATGCAATGATTTTGGCACGGGGGAATGTTGAGACCTGAAATTGACATTCTCATTACCCTATTACACTCTTCACCTATACCTTTTTGGCCTACCTAGAGCTTGAGTTAATGACAAGAACGCTACCAATTGCCAGTAATAAGGTCATAAGGTAAAGTATGGTTAATTCATGTATTTTGTGGTTCATTGAGTTGAGGAATTAAATATTTCATGTATTAATGCTCGATTTGTCATATGTGAATATTTGACCTCTAGATGTCTAGCATTCCTGTACCATCTCTGGCATGATCTGGTACCTGCGCACCAAGACTGTTGTTGTCTGATCCGGTACCAAACACATCCATTACTAAATCTTACATGTTGTGATCTGGTACCAACGACCACGCTCTGTTATGATTTGGTACCAACAACACACACTGTTATGATTCGGTACCAATGGCCACGCTCTGTCATCATCCGGTACCACCATTTGTGTACTGTCATGATCTGGTACCATCTACCTGTTATGATCGGGTACTCATATGGAAGAGCCCAATGCACTAAGTTAAGTTCCAGATCTCGCCTAAGTCAATTGGTGTAAATCTATTTTCTATGATCGGGATATTTTTTTGATTGCCTCATGCTCATGCACTTCGTTTCATGAGGATGAAGCTAAAGATGTAACCGAATGATTAAACTTAACAACTAATTGATTTGCAAATCACTTCGCCTCCTCGTGTTTCACGATGCATACTATTAAATAGTCATGGAAAGGATGGTAGAAGAGTAGGAGATTTATCATATCATCAATATGTAAAAAGGGTATGATAGTACAAAACATATTTCTGAGTGAAGATTAATGGAATGTCATTTTATCTCCATATTCTAATTATCTATGATTAAGAATGAGTTGATTTGTTAAAGAGAGTTTTTGATTTTATGTTTTGAAGTGTGAGTGAGAGCAATGTGTGTGTTAAAAGAAAGCTTCATGTAGACTTCAGCAGTTGACCTGTTGAAGCGGCAAGGGCCCACTGCCCAACAAAGGTCAACCTCTTCATAGATTAGCATTAGTGTTTGTTTTCAGTAGTATAAACATTGAGTTAGCTAAAGCTTTAACTCTCTTAGATGATAGCAGTACAACTTTGTTGTTGGGAAATTATACCCTACGGACTAACAAGCTAGAGCTTAAACTTGCATGCGGATCATGAACCATAAGAAATTACTTTTAACCTTCTACCCCAAACCTAAACCCTTTTTCACATGCAAACATGGAAAGAACCTACTAACCTTTTTTATCGACGTTTGGTGTAGATCCTCTGTGGCACTTTATCTCCTTGCTTCTGTTGCTCCTTCCAAAGACGATCCTGCAATCAAGACAAAACACTATGCATGCATGCTATTGTTCTACTAGAGGGTTAGAGATCAAGCATAAATCAAGTAAAACATATAAGACTCGTGCATTGGGATGGGAAAAGTACTCTTTATTAATCTCAAGATGAATCAACTTACAATGATAATAGAGATCGGCCACCGTTCCTTGATCATGATCCTGGGCTCCTCCTCTTCTTTTTACTCCAACTGCTTTGCTTGAATTCTCCTAAAGCTTCAAGAAAGGCTAAAGGGTTGGGACAAAACGGATTCAGCAATTGGGTAGAGTTTCTTTGCTATGATTTTTCCTCCTTTGAATAGTACCCCTACCCCTTCTTTTATAGGCTAGAAGGAGCTAGGGTTTTGGACGAACTCTCGGCCATGCACGGCTGGAAGTTCCAGTTAACTGACCAAAATATTTTCGTTCCGTCGGAAACTTTCCTATTTTTGTGCTTTGTTAGGTAAATGCGGGTTGTAGTGGGCCTGCCAGCGTTCCAACGCGTGCAGTATAAGGCCTTCCAGCGTTCCAACGTGCCCAGTAATGGGTTAGGGTGCGGGTTACTTGTTTTAAGAGGTTTTTTAAGAGTTTGTCCAGCATGGCATTGGCAATGAAGGGCAATGAGTTGGCCTAATGCTAGGTAAGCAAGTGAGGTGCAGTTTAGGGTTATAACAGATGCCCCCTAATGTGTGAGGTCAGTAGAGCATCTAATGGCCGAAATACATTACCAATTCTTTACTAATCTGTACTGATATGTTGAATGAGTGAGCCCAAGAATCAGGAATCAAGAGGTGTCGTCTGCAAAAAATATCAAATGTCTCACCGAGGCTGGCATACCCATGCTCGGGATAAATTAGAACCATGGCTACCAATCAAATACACTATAGATCCATGTCAAACAACTATGAAGAGTAGCCGCGAAAAATACACAGTGGAGCTACATCTCGAAATCAGAAAGATATACATATAAAGTATCCATCTCCCAGAAGCTGATTCAGACTGATGGTTGTACTTCAGAGCTCGAGCAACAACTTCAAAATCTTCTAAACTTGGGTAGGAGTGTAATATGAGTGTACGACTGCACTAGCTAGAGGTCTTCGACGAGTCGTCGGTTATGGACTTGATAATCTTGATGATCGGACTGAAGGCTTCAGTGATTTAGAACAAAGACTTGATTGGACGTTCAGGATGGCCGGGCATGCGGACAAGAGATATATTGCAGAGGGGCTGACTGAGGCTAAGTAATAAACTTCCCTTGGACAATAGCACGACAAGTGATAAGACTCAGGCAACATATCTATTAATCATAAGTCTACGAAGCATGAGGCAACACAAACTCTCCATTTGTTTGGAAGAGTAACCAAACGGTGGAGGACACAACTCAATATAGCGAGCAAAGCTTCCTAAGGTTGTACTACATCTGAAAGTATGATGAACCAAACGGACAGATGTGCTTTATCCAAGGGCGACTCATGATGCTGCCAATAAAGAAACTACTTTTCCCATCCTCTTTTTGGGGTATATTTGATTTTTTTGTTTTTTTTTATTATTTTGAAAAGAATAAAGGAATATTACATTACAGTGGAGGAACGAGGATAGCAAACATACAAGCTCAAGGCACAAGGACAAGACTGATGTTCTAGGGAAATGATACTCGGGAAAATCCTCCAGTGGCCATAGGTGTTAAGACACAAAAGCAAACTGTACTTGAGATGATGGGTAAAGGATGTGAATGCGGTTGATAGAACACACAATGGTAACATCCTTCGATGTAAGTTTAACGAGCCCAAAGAAGGTAAGCTCGGTGATTTTTCATGTTTAGAGAGTCTGAAAAATCATAAAAGGAAACTCCATTGGGGTACCTTTTTCGACAATAGTCTAGTTGGTTCGAAAAATGGATAAACTAGCACCGATTAGATGTCAATTCAAAACCATTTTAACGAGTGTGACAAGGACAAGATCACTCGGCTATTTTTTCAATTTTAAGGAGTCTAAAAAAAGCTTAACTATGGACTCCGTCAGGAATGTTCTTCCTGACCATTTTAACGAGTGTGAAAGAATAAGATCACTCGGCGATCTTTTCAATTTTAGGGAGTATGAAAAGAGCTTAACTATGGACTTCGGGGGGGTTTCTTTTTCGTAAATTTTGTCCCTCAGGCCCGAAAAAAGGAATAAAATTATACCTAAGGATACTCTTCTAAAGAATTGAAATTTGATAGAGTATTCCTTTGTTCATACAGTTGACTGTCCGGACCGAAAAAGGGGTAAACTACCGCCAGACAGACGTGACTTCAAATTTCAGTTTAACAAGCGTGAAGGGTCACAAGATCGCTCGACAATCTTTTCATGTTTAGAGGGTCTGAAAAGGGCTTAAAAGGAGACCCGTTATGATTTGGGAGTCCGGAGGGTAAGACAAAGAGTGAAAAAGACCCATGCAAATGAGGATCAAACTAGTATTCCAGAAAGACTATATGGAATCCCGAGCCTACAGTGTTGTTAGAAACGGCATGGACACCATAATGCAACCAGAAACTACCTGGGGCATCCATGTTTTGGCAAGCTCTACCACCAAGTTGCGACACTTCTAGAGCAGATATGACGGTTATGTGTCACAACCGGATGGGATCGATCCTATATCGTACGAACAAAAAGGCAATGAGATGCAACAGTGGGGATGAAATCCTACCCTATATGCTCAAGTTGATTTTTTGACAAATTTTTTTATGGACCGTCTATATATATATATTTTTTATTTTCTGAAACTCAATGAAAAATGTCCCAATACCTGATCAAATCCCTCCCACATAACTCTTGAACCACTCAAAATGGTTTTTGGTATAAAGGAACTGATAAAAGGGCCCAAAAGAGTGACAAAAAGAGGCCAAAAAGTCTATAAATAGAAGCTGGAAGCTCATTATCACCATTGCTGATTTGGAAATCGACTCTGGAGCCAAAAGACCCCCTTTGCCAAAGATCGTGATTCTGGGAGCTTTAGTGGATGAAACGGACTTCTGCTTGGACCAAGTAAGTACAAACTCCCCTATCTTACATTCAATACTTCATTTGTTGAATTTGAGCATGTTTCGAGGGTGGCCTTCGACCTCTAAGAGGTCGGCCCTAGTAAAACGCGGGATGTCCAGAGACAGCCCATGGGTACCTGCGCGCAGAGTTAAAACTGCATGCGGGTACCCGCGACTGTCGCCTCGACAGCCCGCGGGTGCCCCCGTGTGATGGAAAAATTGATGAAACAAAGTATTAACTCCCTCCTTTTTGCCTTGTGTCTTTGGCAGGATGTATGTTCAGTGGAGAGAGAGAGCACGAGGCTACCAATGAGGCAGTGGCTGCAGATCTGAATGTTATGGCCGTACTGTCGCAGTGTGGCTTGGTAAAAATTTTCCTGTGTCCATTTATGCATGCTCAACCCAGGCTACTAAATGCCTTGGTTGATTATTGACACCCAGATGCAGAGGCCTTTATGATAGAGGGGCAATCCTTGGTGCCCTCCACCGAGGATATCTACTTTTTGACGGGCCTCTCGAGGAGAGGGGAACCCATCAACTTTCATACTTTTCCTGCAGGGCTGAGCAAAGTCTCGGAGTTGATAGAGGAATATTGCGTGGCTGGGACCAATAAGAGGACTTCCTCGATACCTGTTAGTAGTATCACCAGCCTTACCCTTCAGACTATCTTATCGCTCATTGGGCGAATTACCAGCTACGCAGCCGTGCATCAGGCTTCATGCGCACAGATCAACTGTGCAATTCAGTGCATGAATGCACAAATTTTTGACTGGAGTACCACACCACTTGCAAGTATGACAGGTCAACTGACAGCTTGCAGACAGCGGACACACAGGAACTTTGGGTTTGGGACCATCCTGTGTTCATTATTTTTTGAGAGAGTTCCATGTTTCAGTCCTCGGCTGACAGTACGAGGACATCTGGTAACTTTCCCTGCAATGTGCAAATGGGCAGCATTGTTGCCGCGACAAGGTGGCGGAAGGACCACAGAGGCCTTCAACGATGAATTTTTTGCGTGGTTGTCGCGACAGATTCGAGCTATCGAGGATTACCCATATGTAGGGATTGACTTTTCCAGAGATCCGGCGATACCAGTGCCTCCTGGTGAGGAGCGAGGGGAGATGGGTATGTCTCCACCTGTACAGTTTTTTTGTTTGCATATGTAATTTTTATGTCTTTTTGATATATATCATTTTTTTGTACAATAGAGTTTTTGATGGGTGAACATTGTGTTGCGTGCAGATGTGGGACCTGTGCGACCTGCTGATTATGCACGGAACAGGCGTCGCCCACGGCCAGAGGCCACAATTGCCACCGCTAGGGGAGCAGCAGTAGCAGGGAACCCCCCAGTAGGAGAGGTCGAGAGGGCTCTTAGGCGGATTGAGCGGAAATTCACTGAGCTCACTCACACAGTTCCCATGGCAGAGATAGAGGACTTGCCGCCCTCCATGCAAGCTCATATTGTGGGGGTACCTAGGACATGGGTCTGATTGTTTAGGCGTTTGGGTCATGCTGTATTTGAGTATAACAGGGCCCATAGGTCCTGAACAGACTTTTAGACTTTTATGTGCCACAAGCACCGATATGTATATATTTTTTGAGGGCATAAGCCCAGTGACTCGTTATGGTTCCCATTTTTTGAGGCGCGTGTGCCCATCTATGTACTCTGAGGATTTTCGGATGTTTATATATAGTTTTTTATTTCTTTTTTGTGTCTTTATGGATTATGTGTGAAAAAATGTATTTACATGTGTATGATCATGATCCTTTTATGTGTGAGCAATATTCCAATCTAAAATGTGATTTGCTAGAGTATCTGTGATTTGATTTAGACTCCTAGGAACATGAAAATATGTAATATAATCAAAGTTGCGTTCCAAGAGACGTACCCTAAGGAATCGTCGGTGTAAAGTTGGGTCATGCACCAGGTATATTCTGTTTAGCTGCGACACAACTAGTTGAGCATCTAGATAGACCCGGAGATGAGAGATACCCAATGACAAAGCGTCACGAAGCAACTCAATAACCGCGCTATACTCAGCAACATTGTTTGTGGTGTCACCTAAGCATATCCCTCCGGAAGATAACAACTGACCTTGTGGTGTAAAGATTACCCAAGCTGCGGAGAGAAGCCTCTGCATGTGTCAACTAGCACCGTCGGCATACCCAATGAACACTTCAGACTCACTTGACATATGCCATAATGACGAAAGATAACATTAATGACACGTCCATGACACGTTTTTCAAAAGAAATGTAAAAAAGTAATAACACAAAGACTATACATATGTTACAAAAAGTTACCCACAGTGACCATTCTTATGAGTAATACTTCTTGAGGTAGAGCCCATTCCTAGGCTCCGCCAAAGCATTCCCTTCAAAATCAACCAAATGATAAGCACCCTTCTTTAAAACCTCCTTAACAATGAAGGGTCTGAACCACATGGGTTTAAACTTTCCTTCCCCCAGGGGGTCCTTATCTTGGTCATAAACGAGGACAAGGTCACCCTCAGAGAAAACCCGAGGATGAACGGACCTATCATATTGACACTTAACCTTATGTTTATGAGCCTCATTGGCCAGAGCCGCATCACGACACTGTTCATCAAGATGCTCTAGGTGTACTAACCATTCTTCAAGCGGAGAAGTGTCTGGCAATAACTATACTGCCAATTTCAGAGATGGAATTTGACATTCGATGGGAAAGACTGCCTCCAGCCCATAAATGAGTTGAAAAGGTGAGAAATCGGTTGCAGTCTTAACTGATGTTCGGTAAGCCCATAATGCCGAGTATAACATCAAATGCCAGTTTGACTTGGCTGAGTTGATGGTTCGATGTAGCATTGTCTTAAGCGTTTTGTTAACAGCTTCCACCTGCCCATTGGCTTGGGGGTAGTAAGGTGAAGAGTGTTCTTGCCGTAAACCAAGCTTTGATGTTAACTTAGACATCATTTGATTCTGAAAGTGACTGCCATTGTCAGTGACAATCTCTCTCGGGACGCTGAACCGTGCTATAATTTGGTTAAATAAGAAGAGAGTTGCAGTCTCTCCATCATCTTTGAACGTCGGCATAGCTTCGACCCACTTAGTGAAGTAGTCGACAACCACAATGATATAGCGGTGCCCCCTAGCTGACGGGGGGTTGCAAGTAGTGTAATCAATCCCCCACTTAGTGAAGGGACCGATGGTGATAACAGGAAACATGGAAGCTGGATGTGCCCTCATCTTCCGTGAGAAGATTTGGCATGGATGGCACTTCTTGACCGACTCGATACAATATTTTATAAGTGTGGGCTAGAAGTAACCAGCTCGTAATATCTTTTGGGTTGTTGCCAACCCGGACAAGTGACCGCCACAAGCTCCTATATGAAAATCGTTGAGCACTATGACGACCTCCTCATGAGTGAGACATCAACGCAAGATACAATCTACACCTCTCCGATACAATGTATCATTGAGTATAAGATAGTTCTTGGCCTGATGACGTATCCACCGACGCTCATCACGAGAAGCAGAGGTAGGACACTTCAAAGTTTGGAGATAGATCAATATATCTCCGTACCAGGGGTCTGACAATTCAATCAAAAACATATCCCCCCGGATAGGCGATTGCTCAGGCACAACGTCACCTGACTCAACCGGAAGTTCTGAAATAATTTCTGCAAAGACCAATGACTTTTTGGACTTGGCTGAAACGAAGTCTAAGTCAAATTCTTGGAGGATGACCATCCATCTACTGATTTTTCTGCCAATAACTCGTCGTG
>JZKD02S1679850.1:113035-126042 GCA_000966675.3 Picea glauca | reverse complement strand
ACATCGCTATGAGGAGGTGGGTAATCGAAAGTACCCATCAAAGATGGGCACAAACCAACTCCTACGTTAACGACACCGGCTTGAGGATTATCAACCATGGGAACCATGGATGCCCCCAAAGCTAGGTCAGGTTGAGAGAAGGATAACTGATCAATGGTCACTATTCGGCCTTCATGTGGAAACAATAAGACTTGGAAGATTGTAGCAACCACCGCTTTCATTGCATAAGTCCAACTACGACCTAACAATAGATTGTAGTCGATGGGGGAATCAACTACCTCTACTTCGACGCACACGGTCTTCCCCCCTAACTGCACAGGGAAAGAAGGAATGATGCCATGCGGTCGGAAAGAACGACCATCGAACGCAGTGAGGAGAGTAGGTGACAGAGACAACTTAGGTTGACCAATGGCTTTCCAGCATGCTAACGACATAACGCAAGTCGAAGCGCCCTCGTCTACCACCGTGCGGAAGATATTCCGTGTAAAAGTTTTCGTGGGATGAGACACTACTATATGAAACGCGACATGGTAAGGCAAACGAGGTTTCAAGTCAGTCATATCTAACATGATGGTACCCGGATTACAAGTCTCAGTAGAGCCTAAAGCAGTCAACAAGGATTTCCTCTGAGTAGGGAAACTTTGGAGGACCTCCAAAGCGGACATAGCACAAGGGGTTTGGGATAAATCTTCCACCACAGAGTAGTTCTGGGCGGCCTTTGTGTTTGGATTGTGAGAAGCTCGCTTAAATGCACCCTTGGAAATACGTGTCATTGTTTCACCCAACGTCTTCTCAATCTGTAGAGGAAGATATGGGATCTCGGCTTCTTTGCCCTTCTCAGAGGCGCATGGTTTGCTATAGTCGTGCGCTCTAGTTGTTATGAAATAATCACTTTTAACCATATATACGTTCGTGGAAGATGAATTGTTTGGAGGAGGGCAGGTTTCTGAACTGCCCCCTTCAGCACTTGTAGAGGCTTGAGTTAAATTTTGCCCATGCTGAAAGGGATTAGTCAACACGGCTTGTTGTTGCTGTGTGACAAACTTCTGGGCCTCTGCAAGTCGAGGACAGAGATGGGTAGGGTGGTCTTCCACACATAAGTTTCACGAATACCTCGCCTTCCATTTTTCTGTGGCTCCCTTGCCAACATTATCAGTGGGTTTCTTATCCCCCTTACTCTTCTTGCATTGTTTTTTCTTCCCTTCAAGCTACTGGGTGGCCTTTGGGTTAGTCGTCTGTACGGAGTGTACTTCCGATGTTTGGGTAGGAGGAGTAGCCAAAGCAGTAGTCTGGTTGGCCGTTGAGTGTTGTATAGATAACTGTTGCAATTGTTTTGTCAATTGCTCAACGAGATTAGTTTGTGCCGAACCAATGATACCATCGGCATATGGTCTAGCTCTCTGTCTGGTTTTATCTAGTATTGACCGTGGTGCATCCGACAGGATGTTGTACAGTAAACCAGACTGACAATATATAAGCTCAAATTGTTGAGCCCTCATGATGGCATCTTCCTCAGAGAAAACCCCTGAAGTCACAACGTCTTTGGATAACTACGGAACTAAATACTTAAGGAACCACTCAAGAAGGAATGTTGGTGGGATGGGTACCTTGATAAGACTCTTTCAGCGTCGCCACTCTCGTATATGATCCGAGATATGGTTCGCTTTCATCTACTCGAAATTGGCTAGCAACTCTGTGCCGGCGTTGTATCTCACAGGTAACTGGAAATGGTTAAGGAAGGCCATCGCCAGTTCGCCAAAAGAAGAATATCATGAATGATCAAGCTCTATGTACCATTTCATGGCACTCCCAATAAGAGTGCGTTGAAACAATCGCAACTAGGCAGAGTCATCTTTCAGTGAGTTAGACGAACACCAAAGGTGGAAAGTAGTCACGTGATCACCTGGATCTTCGTTAGGCTTTGCCTCTAACTTTGGAATGTCCGAAGGCAACTTCATCGGCATAGGAGGCCAAAGTGGATCGTGACAGATAGGATCATTTAACAACTGTGTCAAATATGGCAAGTGTAACGTCGCCAAGAATGGTAGTTTAGGTTGCTGCTAATAGCCTGGATAAAAGGGTCCTGGAGTTTGGCTGGCACCAGGTTGCCAGGAAAAGTTTGGTTGTTGGCCCAGGTTCTCGTAGAAACCATGGACCTGACCAGCGTAATGGTTTTACATCTGAGGAGACATCATTGGCTGAGTCTCCATGAAGGACATAGGATTTTGGGAATTCATCATGTTTAACAGACTTTGGGAAGGATTACCCATGCCAGTCCGGAGGGGAGAGGCATAGAAGTTTGTCCGAGGTTCCATTGACTATGGAAAGAATTACCCCAGAACGACATTCCAGAGGAAGGAACAGATCCTTGTCCTGAGTTCCAAGGTCCTGGTATATGTGCCCCCAGCGCAGGAATAGTACCGTGTGCCGGAGTATATTGTCCAAAAATGGGTGTGCCCCCAGATGGGAAAGCAGTGGATGCGAAAGTGTTATTACCAAACGTCCCGTTCCAAACAAACGGTGACGAACCTACCGGCAGAGTTTGTGTAGGTGTTCCTTGACTCCCGGCTCCAAATGAACTCGTGTGTGCAGGCGGCCCGGCAGACTGTTGATGCAATCCACTAAGCGAAGGGGACAAAGGAGGGATATGAACTCCAGCGTAAGGAAAAGCATTGAAAGCGACAAGAATGCCCCCAAGTTGACCTTGCAAAGGAGAGTTAGAGCTCCCTGCCCCCAGACCCAAAGTCTGTAAAGTGGAGGAAGTGAGTACATGACTTGTACCTGAACTAGGCATACTGTATGAAAACGGAGGGCTTGTCGCACTAGGTGTGTAAGGAGGTGTGGCCACCATGATAGATGGGGTCGGTCCACTGTGCGACATAGTTGCGGCCGAGACCATGGTGGCCCGGACCCTCGATAAAGGAAAGTTAGGAGAAGCTTCTCCTGTGGTAGCAACAGTCATGGGAATGGAAGAATTCCCATTTGAGGTAACAGAGTTTGGTTCCATCACTGGGTTAGGCACTGACAGGCGTTCGTAAAATTGAATTGGCACAATAATGTCCGGCCAAGTATCAGTGTTTGGGGTTTCAACCCCACCAAGATTGGCGTTGATTCCTCCGGGATTTGTTCGAGCTCAAAAGCCTCGGTTGCTTCGAAAGACCCTTGATGGTCTAGCTTCCGCCTCAATGGTGGCAGGGGTGGCTCCAGTATAACCGGCGGAAAGCCTAGAAGCCTTCGTGACCGGTGGAGCTCTGAATCCTCCACTGTGTGAGAAGATCCACGACATGCTAAGGTATTCTACACGTGAAAACAATAACACACACTAAAAGAATCCCCTATGAGATAAGACAAGCAAACACTAAATATTTTGAAGAACAGTTACAACAACCAACACTAGAGCAACTTATCGGTGCAAGTGCAACTTGAATACGGAAGCACCCTTTGGGTATACTCTGCAAAGCGTGGCCCGATGTTTGTCCTAGGTACCGCGGTATACCCCCGCAGTCACCTGTGTATGTCCTTAGAAACTATTGGCAACTAGTTTTCCAGCACGTGAACAATCAGTAGGTGGGTACAATCGATGGTTAGGTAGACCACAATGAGCAGGGTATCAAGCCCGAAACCTGTCAAGGGTATCGAGAGAAAATGGTCTGGAAGACAACTGAGGACCTCAAACAGATTCGAGACCCACGAAGCCCAGTGGCAAATGCAAATGACGGAATCCCTTAACAAATCCTCGATATGTGTTCTCCACTACGCTCGGTCCAGCTTTGGAGGGGTTATCTCCGCTACCTTTCCTTACGCGACCTCGTTTTTAGCCCCTGTGTTAGAGGGGGGTCCCGGATAAATTTCACGCAAATGGACTTCTACACTCCCTATTGACAGACTCCAATGTTTGGTTTGAGTGGCCTTGGAGAATTTACTCTCCAACCTATTCCAAGGCCCTAGTCCTGAGCTAGTGTATGCACCCTACAAACAAAAAGTCTAATTCATTTTAATTAGCGTTGATTTTAATGGGCCTTTTTAAGTCACAAGGTATGAAAGTGAAACTGATGGTGTGTAAAGACTCAAAGCAAAATGAACAAGAAATGCTTGGAAACAAAAACTTTTACAAACAATGCAAAAACCAGCAACTTTTCAACAAGAAAGACTTCTTTTTCTTTTCCAATTTACTAAGATTTCATGTAGTAAATATAAAGGACTTTCGCTCAGATCTACGAGCTACTTATACTCTAAATGCACTGCAAAAACTTATGCAAAAAGACTTCTTCCTAGCTACTGATGCAACAACACAATCTTCAAATCAAGAAGAAAATGAAACAAGATTTTTTTTTTTTTATTTAATTGCAAAATGACACAACAAGGGAAAATGATGACAAGCACAAAACTAAGAGAACGAAAATAAAAACTCTGGCTTAAAGCGCAGATCGCAAAAGAATCAGAGAAAAGATGCGAAAAATAATCAAGAAAGCACCGATTCTAACACTTGTCTAAAAACCATAAAACAAATCTTTTTCTTTTGTCTTCTCTATCAAAACATCAACTAATAAAAACACCGGCTAAGGATAAGAGGTCCTAACCTGATGATTGTGCAGCCCCAAACTCAAAACCCCGAGAGGAACACTTCTCACCACAGGAGGGGATGACTGCCCCACCCAGGCTGAAAAGAAACCAATCAAGCCTGCGACTGTCACTGAAACAGCACACGTACAAACGCGTGCTGAACTATAACAACATGTGGGTACCCGCGGGCTAACCTTAAACATGCCGCGGGTCTGTATAAAATCCAAGACAAAACAACACATAGGCAGCCCAGACCTGAAAAAGGCCTCTGGTATTGACAACCAGGGTCTCTAAAAGGCTTGGAGTCTTCTATTTTAACAGAAAAGGAAAATGAATTCAAAATATAACAAACAAAATAAGGTAGACTGAAAACAAGACAGTAAACTAGCAGGACATAGACAGGATCCAAAAAGCCCCCTGAGAAGGTAAACTTATGACAGAGAAGAGGAGACTGCCTCTCTAGCTTTCTAAATCTTACACGCTACCGAAACCTCTGCAGCAAGCGTTCCCTCTGTGTGTCCCGATAATAGATGTTAAGCAACAGTCAAGGAAAAACTGATATTATGAACCAGGTTCCCTGCTATCTTTGACCTAACAGAAAACAAACAAACAAAGAAACACGAACTCTAATTCTTTGAACTACCCAAAAACCTCAATGAAATCCGGAAACCCTAAGAGTAATATCCCCAGTGGAGTCACCAATTCTGTTGTTGGGAAATTATACCCTATGGACTAACAAGCTAGGGCTTAAAATTGCATGCAGATCATGACCCATAAGAAATTACTTTTAACCTTCTACCCCAAACCTAAACCCTTTTTCACATGCAAACATGGAAAGAACCTACTAACCTTTTTAATAGACGTTTGGTGTAGATCCTCCGTGGCGCTTTATCTGCTTGCTTCTACTGCTCCTTCCAAAGATGATCCTGCAATCAAGACAAAACACTACGCATGCATGCTATTGTTCTACTAGAGGGTTAGAGATTAAGCATAAATCAAGTAAAACATATAAGACTTGTGCATTGGGACAGGAAAAGTACTCTTTATTAATCTCAAGATGAATCAACTTATAATGATAATAGAGATCGGCCACCATTCCTTGATCTTGATCCTAGGCTCCTCCTCTTATTTGTCTTCCAACTGCTTTTCTTGAATTCTCCTAAAGCTTGAGGAAAGGCTAAAGGGTTGAGACAAAACAGATTTGGCAATTGGGTAGAGTTTCTTTGCTATGATTTTTCCTCCTTTGAATAGTACCCCTACACCTTCTTTTATAGGCTAGAAGGAGCTAGGTTTTTGCATGAACACTCGGCCATGCATGGGTGGGAGTTCCAGTTAACTGACCAAAATATTTTCGTTCCGTCGACAACTTTCTTGTTTTTGTGCTTTGTTAGGTAAACGTGGGCTGTAGTGGGCCAGCCAACGTTCCAACGCGTGCAGTATAAGGCCTGCCAACGTTCCAATGCACCCAGTAATGGGTTAGGGTGCAGGTTACTTGTTTTAAGATGTTTTTTAAGAGTCTATCCAGCATGGTTTTGGCAATGAAGGGCAATGAGTTGGACTAATGCCAGGTAAGCAAGTGAGGTGTAGTTTAGGGTTATAACAAACTTAGATTAATATTTCCATTCTATAATTGCTTAGAGATATTTAATTGCCCTGTTTTTGCATATACTCTGTTTATGTTCTCATGAGTTTGATTTCCTTGAGTGATCATAGATGTTGTCAGCAATAGTCAAAACTACTTGGGTAAGAACTAGTGAAGTTCATTGTAAACTACAATAGAACCAACATATTGACTATTGAACTACCCATGCTATGTTGATTGATGTGTGATTTCCTTTTAGAAAGTATGGATAGCATAGTTAGTTTTCTGGGTAAGACATCAGAGTTGATCTATCAAACGAATTCCATCTCATACTTGCATGTGCCATAATGGAATAGATAGCCTCTCTGATAAGGATAACCAAAGTGCATTATAGTTTTCTATTTTGATTTGTTTCCAGCATACATAATCTAGTTTGATTCTATAGCTGTGACATTAGGAATTACCTTTCTTACTGGTGTCTTGTAACTCTGTTGATTATGAATCCAGGATTGATAATTAATGAGCTCATTATATTAAACATATAAGTAGCACAACAGACTCGAAGGAGCAAGATGGGCGACTCGAAGGCTGTATCAGCTCCATGATTATCAAAATAACTAGGTTTTAACAAGCTTCAGAGGTATCTATTCGAGTATGTAAATTTTATACGACTATAATTTATATATTTTATCCAGTTTTTGTTTTTACACAGTCTCTGAAATTTTATTTTAAGTTGTAGGAACAATTTCGCCAAGAAATCCAACTACTAGACGATTGTTGAGGGAATTGAAGTTGAAAGAAGCAGAGGTAGGTGAAGTTTCTTCTCCAGGGATCGCAAAACAATTGGAATACACCCCGAGTCTGGAACTTGTCATTAAGACAACAACGAAGAAGATTTTCATCCAGTCTCCAACCTTTGGCGATACAAAGGCAAGCACAGGGTCCAAGATGGAACTCCAACATTGGGGGGATCTTTGTAATAGGATTAATCGAGAAGAGTAACCGAAATATTTCCCACACAGTGTTCCATACGTAAGGGTTCTCAATGACCACATGTTCCAAAAAATCCGACGGCACATCTACATATGGTAGGAAGAAGAACCCCTATTTTTCCCTGCATATAGGTTCTTAAATGGCTCATTGACCACACAGACACACATAAGTGTCTAATCAATGATGACAATGGCGAGTGTGTCAGATGTTTCCTGTCGGTAGAAGTTGAGAAGTATTACAAACTCAGAGACCCCAAGGAGCATCTAAACATAGACTTCATGGTGAATTTCTATGAACACCACAACACCAGTCGGGTGATAGCCTCATGGTGAAGGGAGCACAAGAAGCTCACCAACCAGAGCACTGGATGGTACAGGACAACCAATTTAAGGGAGCCATACATCTATTTGATGGCTCTGATATGTTTATTGTATGGAGAGAAATATTGTTATAGTTTTTTAGAGGCATGGATGTCATTAGCATACAAAGTTGCGATCGCCAGATGCAGCTTCAGCTGGGGATAAATAATCTCCAAACAACTGAGCATTTTTGTGCAGTAGTCCCAGACACCGAAGGAAGGGGAAGCACCAACATTTTACATGGCTTCATACTTGCTTGATGTCATGTGCATCATAAACGTCTTCATTGGCATGAATCTGAGCTGGCATCTTGCAGAACTACCGGTCCACATATAATTCAACGTGTTATGGGAAAACATGTATAATAAATCCTACTCTCTCATATGCGATGAATTCATATCTCTAATTTATTTTATTATTTTCAAGAAGGAATTCCCAAGGATATCAATGGATCCAAAAAAATGATATACAAGGTAAGCCATAGTTATTTGGATGAGCGCATTACCTACATCAGGGTGTTCAGGGCCACCAGAGCACCACATTTCCTACAAGATCGTGTCCCAGAACGAATTGTCGTAGGATAAATATGATATCAAACCATCTTGCAAGGCTAAAGCACCACCTTGGTCAGGGAAAATAAACAGGCACTCATACCCTATGGTTTCCATGTAGGTTTCTACTTGGTAAAGGATACTGCTCAAGCCAAACAAGAAGGGTTGAACCAACTCGAGTTCATATTTCCAACGGGTCGATTCCGCAAGCGTGATCCATAGGTCTTGGTCTTGCAACATGCTTCACAAGTGTCATCGTTCTGGTTATATGCCCACTGCAAATTCAAAGATGAACCATGATCCAACCCGAAAATGACCAGGTTGAGGACCATGAGCTTGGATGAGCTGGTGACAAAAATAGAACATTCAGATCAAGAGACCCTTAGATCCATGGAAGAAATTAGAGAGGTAGAGGCAACAAAGGTTTCCCTAGTGGCTCTGGTGCAGAACATGGGATTTCCTATGACATCGTAGGCACAGGAAAAGGGATTTCTCATGATAGAACAAGAAAAGAGAGTAATCGATCAGCTTTAGGATGACCCAAACCTCATATAAATAACAAGGGTCCCTGCCGACAACCGAATCAAAAGTTGGGTAGGTCCAAGTGGCCCAGAGATAATACAAATTGATGAAATCACTGTGTTAGATAACCGTGAAGTTACAATGCCACATGCTGGATCACTAGGGGATCTTTCAACTTAGCCAGAGATAGCAAGGACATCAGGAAGATCAAGTGCACCAAACCCCCTCCACGACTTAATAACAATATATGACGACGAGGAGAGTTCGGAGGTGTCCTTGGTGTGTCCAGTGTAGATAATAGAGGAAAAGGATCTCGAGAAGGAATCTTCCCCAACTTCCAATGCTCAAATTCAAGGCCTTCCATAGAATGAACATGAGGTCAAATGTATCTTAGACAATGAGCTACACGATGTGCCAGAGACCCGAGCAGATAGCCCAAAGGATGAGTTAGGGTTGGGAAAACAAGAAGAAGAAGTTCCAAAGTAGGAAATCGACATCTCAACAATCGATTATCAAGTAAGTACCGAGCCTTCCCCTGATGCTTCAATTTCATTCAGTAATTTACTTCCCGATGAGAAACAACCAGAATCCACAACTTTGAAACACATAGAAGAGGTTAAAGAAACTAGTCTTGAACATATATACACTATGGGGAACCTGGGAAATATGCTTACCTGGGGAGATCAACAAATCCCTCAGCCCACCGATGAGGTTGTTGACATACAATCCATATCCCATGACCAAAAGAGGAAATCCATCATGAAGAGAACTACCAAGAAGAGGAGGCTTACTCTGGATCGCTCCATCCTCATCACCATAGAGGAAAAACTGATTATCATGGAGCATGCCAAGAAATTCGATCTTATCGGTGTAGGGATGGCAATCACAGATACCACCCTGTATAGAGAGAAAAGGGATGAAGAGGAGTTGGAACATATACATTGTTTGGAGAAATATTATCAGGACTCCACACTCTTTACGTACCCGAGCAGATCTCAAGTACTCCTATATTTCTTCCCCTCAAACAAGAAGAAAGGCTTGAGAAGAAAATTCCAAGACTCCTATAGTAAATTCACAAATGAGTGGCACCTATTCACTGCAGGAATCGACAATTTCCAAGAAGACACCCTCATGTCACGGGTGACGTGCAAATACATGGAATTATGGTATGAGAAATCACAACAAACAATGGAGAGGATCGAATACATCAACATCGTTCAGCAAGGATGAGACGTTGAAGAACACAACATTCAAATACTAAGGGATAGCAGTATTGATCACATAAAGAAGACAACCGATTACTGGGTGAAAATGGCCCAAGAACCTCACTAGGAAATACAAGAGAAATGGGTCGAGTGTGAAAAGAGATGGACCAAGATCAACCGGGGGATGAGAGATATTGGCCTCCCAGAATTTGACACACCCGATGACTTTGTCGACTTGCACGACATAGTCAAATTACATTCCAAACAAGAATCATCATGGGCTGCGAAGATAACAAAGGTGGTGAACATAGCGCCAGGACAATTAAAACACTTCATGGAGCACCCGATCAAGGCTCGGACAAGGCTACAATAGTTAAATTCTAAATTAGTCACATATCGGGCACGGGCAGTGGAGATAAAGGAGATCCTGTCAACCCTTATGGACCAAAACAGGTTCCCGTATGCCAACACATGCGAGGAACTCTTCATTAAATAGCCAGAGTATGAGAAGATTCATCCACTCAAGTGAGATCATTTGATGACTCTTAGAATACTGAGAGATGAAAGTGACATGTGGCAATTTTTTGTTTTACTTAGATGCATTTTTGATAGTTATTATTAGTTAATAATATGTTATAACTAAGAGGATCAATCTATTAGAAAAGGTCGATGCTTTTTGCAAAGACCCTCATTTTTGGATTGTAAATAACTATTTCAGAGCTACCTTAATTGAAAAGTCATGTTTAGGACCAGAGACATGCTTTTTTTTTTTCATCAAAAGTGTGTATGATTGGACCTAAAGAAGAATGATTTCTGATTTCATCTAATGAATGGATGTTGTAATGATTACGAGCCTCTGAATCTATTGATAAGTTATCTAATTCAATATGTTTATATTTCTTGTCTCTAATGATGAAGAGTAAATTGTTATGTTAATATGTGATTGATGATTAGAGTTAAGAAAACTATTTTTCTTGACGTCGTTTATTGCATGTATGTTTTTCTTCTGATAATTTCATCTCAGTCAATAATTGGAGCACCAACAGGTTAATGTATTATTAGTAGACTTGATGTAAGTGTAAGAATCATTGTCTACATGCTTGAGTATGAAGGTTTTCCTGAGCTGAACCTTCTTCAATAGTTAATTCCTTTCCCCTTTGTTACCCAAATGGTTTATACCATCATTCATCTTGTATCGATCCCACCTATAAGATAAAACACAAAAAGAGAACATTCAAAATGGAGGATTTTTCACAAGAAGACATCCTTCCAATCACTAAGTAAATCCCATCGATTCATTGGCTGTATCACAAGATCTAGAGAACCATTCCACCATTAAATGTTGTAGAGTCTAATTGGGATGCGGTGGCAAGTTTGGTTCCTAATTTTGATTTAAAGGGATTTAGGACCCCTCAATATATTTGGATCTATAATGAGGTTCTGAATAATGAATGGCTAATAATATGTTTTACACAATATTTCACACAACCTTTAGATTCAAAACAACCCACATGCATGGCTAGTCATTCTCAAGATAGCTCGCACACACTGGGTACTCCTGAAATGAGTAACTGACCCCAAAAAGAGGAAGAGCATGTATTCCCTAAGATACCTTATGCTCTTCCTCATGAGGAGTTGAACCAATTTATAAGGATCACAAGATCTTAAGCCCGACAGATTGGAGCATTTTCCTTAGATTTGTTACTTCCTTGTAGAAAACAAGTAATTAGACTAGTGGTTTATACCCCTGACCAGTTGTTTTTGCACACAATAGAAAACATCATAGATTTATCCCTCACTCAAATCGAACATCCTCTCAATCTAATCCCAAAAACACCGACCAGTAACTGCTCCGAGACCGACGAATTTTTCAACGAGGAAGGGTTTAACTCAAATCGCTCAACTTCGGGGTCGGACGACATGGAATATAAAAATGATCATAATGAAGAAAGGGGAAACCCACCTCATAATAATAAACCTTCATTGGCTTGAAATGCTCTAGCCATCCCTGGACGAGTAGATAATCTTTCCCGACATCCAAAGAAGTTACTCCCTAAATTTGACCCTTAAACCTTAGGATTGCATGAAGACCATATCAAAAAATTCATACTAGCTATCAGACTGATGAATTTTCAAAATGAAGACGTAGTATTCAGAATTATCCCCTATACTTTCGAGAATTCGGCCTCCACATGGTATTTTAACTTACTTGTAGGATCCATAAATAGTTAGATGAAGTTTCAAAAGGAATTTTTAGATAAATTTGCAGAAGAAACCACTATAGGAGCGTTGATGTACAAATTGTTGACTTCCACCATGAGCTCAAAGGATAATTTTAAGGACTTTAATCAACGGTTCATCACTATCCTAAAAAAAATTCAACCCGAAGCTAAACCCACTCAGGAGTTGCAAATCAAATTATATGCTAACAATGTCCCAACTTCTATCTCCATGTTTTTGAATAGGGCTGCCAAAGAAACTTTAGCTGAGAATTTTGAAGAAGCCAAAACAATAGAATTTCAAAAGAAGGGATGTAAATAAGGCCAGGTCTCACTAGTTAAGAAGGAAGTTCAACCTCCTCCCAAGAGAGGACTATTGTTGACTATACCCCTAGGGAAACAAACAAAACAAAGTCCTTAAAAGGGAAGTGGATACATAGAATACCTACAACGCATGGTTAATAATTTTTCAAACAAAATCATAGACATGAAAAGAAGTGAAGGGGAAGGGAAATAAGGTCAGAGGCCCTATAAACCCTTTTTTTAAAACAAATCCACCTTTCAAAAAAATTGAACCCCCCTAGCCAACTTAAACATTGATATGGGAAATGTAGCATCTGACTCTTTCTATACCTATCACCAAGAGAAACACTTTTAAAGAGACTTCCCACAATGGGTTCATGCCATGAATTTGATTCCAAACCAATTTCTAGATGAAGTTTCCCTAACCAAATAGTCAAGCAGCTCAGCTATAAATATTTTCGATTAGGAAGAAGTTGATCCACCAGAAGAAAAAACCATGTTGTTATGTGACACTGACCTATCAATGCCTTCCAATGACTTATTTGAGGTTCAAGAACCACCCGCAGAAGTCTTGGTTGTGCAAACACGAAGTAGGGGTCAACCTATCTCAAACAACCTCACCACGACCCAAACTTCGGGAGGAAAACCAACTCTCGAGCACCTGAAATAACCTTTTGTCCTCTGAGGAAACTGTTGAGTGAAAAATATGT
>JZKD02S1679850.1:92491-107755 GCA_000966675.3 Picea glauca | reverse complement strand
TATATGTAAGAAATGCTAAAACTTCATTCGAAGTTACATTCATAGATTCCTTATCACATATCAAAATTAATCTAAGTGTTGTATATGTAAGAAATGCTAAAACTCCATTCGAAGTTACATTCATAGATTCCTTATCACATATCAAAATTAATCTAAGTGTTGTATATGTAAGAAATGCTAAAACTCCATTCGAAGTTACATTCATAGATTCCTTATCACATATCAACAACTTCTCTTCATTCAATCAAAACAGAAAGCATTCAAACTAGTCTAGGGCATTCAAACTAGTTTAGGTATTGTAAATGCAAGAAAGACTAAACTCTTATTCAAGAGATGTATTCATAGTTTTCTTTACATTCATCAGCAACTTAACTAGTTCTAAAAAAAAATTAAAGCATAAACAACCAAATAGCAATAACTGATACCTTACTGTTGAAAGCAAAGATCCATATTGAATTCTCATTCAAGAAATTATTCACAATATGAAAATCAATGTTCTAACAATTAGATATGGAAAAGTAAACCTATCTAACTAAACTTCAATCCTAACTTGTGCCTCCCCAGCAACGGTGCCAAAATGTTGAGTGAAAAATATGTCGCATAAATTCTCAACGATTTAATGTCAACTAGGAGCTCGTAAGCTTAGAGGCACAACACAATATGTGCGAGGATTGAAGTTGTCTATTCCAAACTACTAAAGCAAAGAACATAAAAATAACATGAATGTAAAAATGACAAATTTTACCTACTATATACAACACATAGGTGTACTAGCATCAGTGCATGGGGGCCCTTCCATCCTTCAGCAAGTACACCATAATCTTAACATGAAATAGAGATCAAAATGGAAGCATGTCTTGTATTCAAAAAAATATGATTACATCTTCATTCCAACATAAAATCTCCTCTCGACTAACCTCAAGAATCAACCTATCAATTCAAAACATGAGCATTTCCTGAACTTCACACCTATATATCCATCTATCTCTATCTTCCATCTCCATATCTATATATCATATCTTTTGAAAGGAGAAGGCTCTCCTATTTATACAAGAACATAAGAAGCTACCCCATTAATGGAGATCCACTATTCTCTCCCTAGATCCATAAAAATATCATATAGTTACAACCAAATGGCAAATGATGAGACACATATCCTCTTTGACCTTTATCCAAATCTCCTTCCATATCTTGAAGGGAATTCGAATTTCAGTATTGGAGGCCACATAAGAGTGTCTTGGAAGCTTCCAAATCACCTACACATGTCAACAAACTCATTCTAATTGTTAGGTATAAGTATAAGCATATTATTTTCTAAATTTTAACCACAAATTCACTTAAAATGTTAAGAATTGATAAAGTTTGGAAAAGCATAGTTATAACCCAATAATGAGGTAAATGTAATGATGTGGAGGTGATATGAAGGTGAAATGGAAGTAATTGTGAAGGTTTTAGTGAATTAATGGAGTGAAAATAAGGACCATTTTGAGACTCAACAGAAACCCTATTAACATCCATACACTATAATCTCCCAACCTAGACTACAACATAGTAAAATATTTGAAGAAGTTGAAGGAAAATATATCTCTCATGGACATGTGTAGAATCCCTCAGCAAAAAAAATTTCTATTACAAGCATTTAAATCGGTAGAAAATCCTACAATAAGCACTGACCAAGGAGAAAATATAACTCCCATAGATCTAATAAATATACCAATTGTGAGTGCTTGCTCTGAATATGAGAAGTGAAAACCTTTTTTCCAACAGTTCCTTTTGAAATTTGAAGTCTTCAACAAAAACATCCATAATTGTTTGATTGACTCAGGAGCATCCTCCAATGTTATGTCATTTTCTATTTGCAAAAAATTAAATTCAATCCCTCTCAAAAGAGATAAGAATGTAATACAACTAGACAGAACCCAGGTGAAGGTTATGGGAGAGCTCAAATATGTAATGATCAGAATAGAAACACACCCTAAATTTGTTCAAGTAATCGACATAATTTTAGTAGATATCCGAGAAGCCTATGGATTGTTACTGAGTCGAGACTGGTCTAAGAAGTTAAAAGGATACTTTAGTACAGACTGGGATCACCTTTGTCTGCCATTAAAGGGACAAACAAATATGATTAGAATCGATAGGAAAATATATCTAAAACACACTGTCATCAACCTAGAAACCCTTAACGAGCCCTCATTGACAAAATTTCTCGTGCTAGGAAATTATTCTTGTGATTCCGATTTTGGAAATTTCTCCCCCCTCTCATATGATGTTCCTCTTACTAAAAACTCTGAAGTAATTTTCCAAGAAAATTTTCCAATAATGGCAGGCGAAACCCTCTTCTGTCAGGAACCAGTGTTAGACAACACATAATAGACAGGAGGAAAGGAGGAAAGTGATAAGAAAGAGGAAGATGATAGGTTTTGCCCACAATTTTGGACCTTATGCTTTGATGGATCTAAATCGCAAGAGGGGTCAGGGGTAGGGTGCATCCTCATTGATCCAAAACATAAATGAAATTTCATGTCCTGTACACTAGAATTTGAACGCATAAACAACACCCCCGAGTATGAATATCTAGTACAAGGGATAAAGAAATACATAGACTTAAACGCTAAAAAAATGAAGGTCTTAGGAGATTCTAAAATCATCGTTAGACAAGTAAGGAACACTATACATTTCAAATCTCCCCACCTGGGGAATTACCAACAGGAAGTGCACAGACTAATAGAACATTTTGAAGCCTTCAACATTACAATGATTCCTAGAACAAAGAACAATCTTGTGGATTCTCTGGCCACTACTGCCTCAAGGCTATCACCTCTAGAAGACTATGAAGCCTCTTGGTTTGTTTTCGACCTAATCTACAAACCATAGGTGCCCAATAATATCTTTAATTGGAAGTTCTTTGAAGGGGATGAACATATCATGAATGTTTTGACCAATTAGGATAATTTTAAAGACTTGGCTATTGACGATGAAGTATTATAGGAGAAATTAGTGGAAATTGATCCCCATACAGATAAACCGACTGAAAATCTAAGGTCTCACACAATACCAAAGGGAGTGTCCAATTTAGAAAAAAAA
Source organism: Picea glauca (assembly GCA_000966675.3). Classification (NCBI taxonomy): domain Eukaryota; kingdom Viridiplantae; phylum Streptophyta; class Pinopsida; order Pinales; family Pinaceae; genus Picea; species Picea glauca. Next base: position 104,668 of record JZKD02S1679850.1, on the reverse strand, counting down.
ATTTACTTGAGGGAAAGATTTAAAGGGTCAAAGAACGCAAAGATTGGGATTTCTTGTCCCATGCACAAAACTTTAAATCTAGGAACCCCGAAAAACCCCAAGAATATAAATCTCGGCAAGATGGTATATAAAGAGGAAAGGAAGGCCTATCTCAAACTTTTCAGATAATATCAAGATGTTTTTTCTTGGTCCTACCGAGATCTGAAAACTTATGATACTCATATTATTCAACACACTATCCCATTAAATCTTGAAGAGAAACACTTACAACAGAAGCTCCAGAATGTTGGGTATGTGTTATATTCTTTGCATGTGTGTGTGTGAGCGTGTCAGATATGAAAAATGCATCTGACAATACCTCTAGTAGTGTTCTTCATGTGGTGTGCATCGGGCGCTTTCATATGGGGGGTCCCATGGGGGGGAAGGTATGCCCCCCCACTAGTTATGCGCAGCGTTCGGGGCAACGCCCACAAATTTTTTTTTGGGTGGTTTTTTGCTATTTTTATCAAATTTTGTTATTTTTAGCAAATTTTTCTATTTTTAGCAGTTTTGTAAATTAATCCCAAATTAAGGGATTAGGGTTTTGGTATCTATAGAATACCTAAAAACATTGTATATATATTGTATGGTGAATGGTGAAATTCAATATAATGAATATAACAAAGGTTTTCCCAGTTGAGGGTTTCTGGTATAAAATCTTTGCCTACTCTATGTATGAGCCATTGATTAAATTTTGTTTTGTTTAAGAATCTATATGCATTGCTTTACTTCACATTTTTTAAAATTTCATGTGCTATCAAAGCTCGTTTTTGGCTTCAGAGGGACGCCTTTGTTGTCGAGTGTTTGGCTCGGTCTTGATAAATCAAGTTTATCTTGGGTCTATGATAAAACTAGGTTTAGTGGGATTTTTGGCAGTGGAGATTCAAGTATAGAAAGAGGAGTAGCGAGCTCATATAGAATCAAGATAGAGAAGTTCAATGGTAAAAACTTTGAGCTATGGAAGCTCAATATGGAGGACCTTATTATAGATAAAGAACAATGGATGATTGTGGATCCTGGTACACAGCCTACTGGTACACCATCTACTAGCACACAGGCTACTAGTACACAACCTACTAGTACAAAAACTACTAGTACACCAACTACTGGTATGTCGAAGGAAATTTGGGAGAAGTTGGACAGAAGAGAAAGGAGTACTATTCGACTCTGCCTGAGAGATTCGGTTTTGTTGAATGTATCGAGAGAGTATACAACCAAGGAACTATGGGATAAGTTGGGGAATTTGTATAAATCAAAGTCCCTGGTAAACAAGTTGTTTCTTCGAAAAACGTTGTATCATATTAGGATGGAAGATGGAGATTCTGTGACAGAACATCTAAATTCCTTTAATACTCTGGTAACTCAACTTGTCTTTGTTAATATTATGATTACAGAAGAAAATAAGTGTATTACTTTGTTATGTTCTTTGCCAGACTCTTGGGATAATATGGTTATAGAAATTGGTAGTACAACTCAATCTACATTGAAGTATGAGGATGTAGTTTCATCCTTGTTATCTGAAGAGATGAGGTAGAAAAGCATGGATAGTCATATCACAGATGCTTTATTTGTAAGAGGTCATACCCAATACAGGAATCCTGGTAAACCTTAGGGGGGGAGATCTAAATCTATAGGTAGATCTAAGTCTCCAAGAAAATCTTTGACAAAATGTTGGAAGTGTGGTAAAACAAGGAATTATAAGAAAGATTGCATGTCTAAGAAGGTTGATAAACCAAAGGGATCTGATAGTACCTCTTCCATAGAGGAGAAAACCTCCACTAATAAAGTAGGTGATGTTTACCTAGCATCTACAAGTACACATGCAGACCGTGATGTATGGTTGATCGACTCAGGTGCATCATACCATATGACTCCTCACAGGGAGTGGTTCTCTGAATATGAAAAATATGATGGAAGTGATGTATTCCTAGGAGATGACTCAAAAACAAAAATCTTGGGACGTGGAAGGGTTAAGTTGCTTATAAAATATGGAAGGATTAGAACTCTCCCTGGGGTTCTACACATTCTAAAACTAGACAGGAGCCTAATATTTGTATGCAATATGGATGATGTAGGAGTGGATACTATATTTGGAAAGAACACTTGAAAGATTGTATGAGGAGAAATGGTGTTGATGAGGGAGTTCGGTGTGGAACTCTGTACAAGTTGTTGGGAAGAACTTATACTAATGGGTGTAATAGTTCTGTTGACCTTTAACAAATAAATAAAGAAGACAAGACCAATATTGTCCCTCAAAAGAAGACCATGTTGTGGCATCAAAGACTGGGATATATTGGAGAAAAGGGCCTTCGAACACTACACAATAAAGGTATGGTTGAAGTTATGTCTAATTGCACTCTGGATTTTGATTTATGTGAACATTTCATATATGGTAAACAAAATCGAGTAATATTCCCATCTGGTGCTATAATAGAAAAGGGGATCTTAGAGTTGATACACAGTGATGTGTTTGGACCTATTCCTGTTCATCCCTAGGTAAATCTATGTATTATGTTTCATTCAGAGATGATTTTTCAACGAACACATGGATTTATTTTCTTAGAAATAAATCTGAGGTATTTGATAAATTTAAAGAGTTCAAGGCTCTGGTAGAAAATCAAACAGAAAAGAAAGTAAAGGTATTGAGAACAGATAATGGTGGATAATTCTATAGAAGTGAATTCAAAGAATTCTGTAAGAAGTATGGTATAGAGAGGCAAAAGACTACTCCATACACTCCTCGGAAAAATGGAGTTGTAGAAAGAATAAATAGGACACTGATGGAAAAAGCAAGGAGCATGCTCAGCGGTGTTGGGTTAGGACAAGAATTATGGGCAGAGGTAGTGGGTACAGCATGTTACTTGGTCAATCGATCGCCTTCATCAGTGCTGGATGATAAAACTCCACACGAGATATGGTCTGTAAATAAACCCTCTCTTCAACATCTTAGAGTGTTTGGTTGTGATTCTTATGTACATGTTCCAAAGGAAAATAAGAGTAAGCTGGATAAAAAGGTTGAAAAGTGTATCTTTATTGGTTATAAAGATGGTGTGAAAAGTTATAAAGTTTGGAATCCAGAAACCAAGAAGACTGTTTACAATCGAGATGTTGTTTTCAGAGAGGTAAAAGATGTGTCAAAATAGGAATTCATACCAATGCAAAATGAACCTGAGAAAATAGAGCTTGAGTTGGGTGATGCAAAATATGAATCATCTGAAGAAGAGAAAGAAGAAGAACCTCATACCCCAGTATTGAGGAGATCAGTGAGAGATAAAAGGCAACCAGAAAGTTATAGTCCACCTGATTTCTGTTCCAATTTTTCTTTATCTATTACTGATGATGATCCCAGAACTGTAAGTGAAGCAGTGAATTCAGAGGAAAGTAAACTCTGGAATAAGGCCATGGTTGAAGAAATGGATTCCTTGGATAAGAATGAGGCATGTGATATAGTTGAGTTGCCAGCTGGAAGAAAATATGTTGGTAGAAAATGGTTGTTTAAGAAGAAGTTTAATGCACAAGGTAAAGTGGAGAAATATAAATCTCGCCCAGTAGCAAAAAGTTATTCCCATGTAGGGGGAATTGACTTTGTTGAGATTTTTTCTCTTGTTGCCTAGTTAACTTATATTATATTTCTTTTATCTATTGTTGTTTCTTTTGATCTTGAAGTGGAATAGATGGATGTGAAGACAACATTCCTACATGGGGATCTGGAAGAAGAAATCTACATGAAGCAACCAGAAGGCTTTGTAGTGAAGAGAAAGAAAGAGCTGGTCTGTAAGATAAAGAAGTCACTATATGGTATGAAGCAATCACCTAGGATGTTGTACCAAAATTTTGACACATACATCCTTGGATTGGGATTTGTAAGAAGTAGGGCTAGTCATTGTGCATATTCCAAACAGGTTGGTAATCACTTAATTTATGTAGTGTTGTATGTTTATGACATGTTGTTGGTAGGAAATAACATGGATTTTATCAAGGAGGTGAAATCGCAGCTATCCTCAAAATTTGACATGAAGGATCTCGGTGCTGCTAACTTCATTCTGGGAATAGAGATTAAAAGAGATCGTGCAAATAGGAAACTCTGGTTGAATCAGAGAAAATATGTTGAGACGATATTGCAAAGGTTTAATATGCATGGAAGTAAACTGATCAAGGTTATTATTCCTATAGGTGTAAAGTTATCTACAGATCAGTGTCCCAAGACACAGGAAGAAGAAGAGGACATGTACCATGTTTTGTATGCCAGTGCAATTGGTAGTTTGATGCATGCAATGGTCTGTATATCTCAAAAACTAGGGAAAGAGCATTGGACATCAGTAAAGAGGGTATTTAGGTATCTTTGTGGCACTACCAGTTATCGATTGTGCTACCAAGGAAGACGAGGATTGGAAAAAGTGCTGGACATACATGGATTTGTTGATGCAGACTGGACTGGAGATCTGGATCGTAGAATATCTGCAAGTGGGTATGTGTTTAACCTATTTGGAGGAGAAATCAGTTGGATGAGAGAAAAGCAGGCTGTAGTGGCACTTTCAACTACAAAAGATGAATACATGGCAGCCACTCATGCAAGCAAGGAAGAAGTATGGTTACACAGATTGTGTTCAGGCATTGGGTTGGTACAACAAGCAGTGAGATTAGATTGTGATAGTCAGAGTGCTATCTTCCTGGAAAAGAACCTAGCTTATCATTCGAAGACAAAATATATTGATTTTTAGTATCACTTTGTGAGAGACATGGTTGATGAAAAGAAGGTGTTGCTGGAAAAGGTTGACACTTTGAAGAATGTTGCAGATTCATTGACAAAGTCTGTAAGAACAAAAAATTTCTCCTGGTCTAGAGTAAAAATGGACATTGTTGCCCTAGATTATTGACTAGATAATCCCCACGACCCCTGGATGCAAAGAAAACAACAAGTATGATAATGTTGGGTATGTGTTATATTCTTTTCATGTGTATGTGTGGGCGCGTCAGATATGACAACTGCGTCTAACGATCCCTCTAGTAGTGTTCTTCGTGTCGTGTGCATCAGGTGCTTTCCCAGGGGGGTCCCAGGGGAGGTATGTATTCCCCCCCTAGTTACATGCAATGTTCAATAATGGGAAGTAGCTCGGGGCCAAGAGGGTTCAAGGAAGTGCCCCAAAATATTTTTTTTGGGTGGTTTTTTGCTATTTTTAGTGGATTTTTCTATTTTTAGAGGTTTTGTAAATTAATCTCGGATTAAGGGATTAGGGTTTTGGTATCTATGGAATACCTAAAAAAATTGTATATATATTGTATGGTGAATGGTGAAATTCAATATAATGAATATAAGAAAGGTTTTCCCGATTGAGGGTTTCCGGTATAAAATCTTTGTGTACTCTGTGTATGAGCCATTGATTAAATTTTGTTTTTCTTAAGAATCTATAGGCATTGCTTTACTTCACAGGTTTAAAACTTACATAGAAGTACCACCCATCCCTGGAGCCTCTCATGTGTCAAGAGTTAAATAACCTAATAGATGCTAAGATTATGTTCCAGGTTAGACACTCTACATGCGTAGCAAATTTGGTTCCTGTGAGGAAACATTCTGGGGAGATCCGCATGTGCGTAGATTTCAGAAACCTCAATAGAGATTCAGAAAAGGAAAAATACCAAGTCCCACCAATGTAGAAACTCTTGCAGACCCAGAAAGGATTAGGGCTATAGCTTAGCTTCCCTTACCCCAAAACAAAAAGGCTATGCAATTGTTCTTTAGGGAAATCAATTTTGTGAGGAAATTCATCCCCGATTTCGCTGAAACTATCAAACCCTTACAAAAAATGATATGTAAAGATGTCGAATTTAAGTGGGATGATGAAAGAAAGATTTCTTTCAAAAATATTAAGGCTGCAATATCCCAAGCCCCAGTGTTGTGAAGTCTCGATTTTAGCAAAGATTTCATCCTCTATACTTTTTCCTCTGACCAATCATTAGTTACAATATTGACTCAGAAGATGATGACAATAATGAGGCCCTGATATAATTCATGAGCACTAATCTCCAAGGGGATGAACTAAATTACCCTACTATAGAGAAGAATGCTTATGTGGTATACAAGGAAGTGAAACACTTCAGGTCTTACATCCTTAATAACCATACCAAATTCACCGTGCCTCAACTTGTGGTCCGATCCCTATTCACTCAACAGGATATCGGGGAAAGAAGAGGAAGATGGATGTCAGTGATCCAAGAATTTGATCTAGATATAAAACCTACTAAACTGGTTAAAGGACAAGGGTTATGGAATCTGGCAGTTCAAGCTGAGGACCAAGTAAATGAAGATCTCAAATGGGAGAATGAATTAGCATTGTGGTGTGGTGAAGCTTCATATGTATCCCCGGGGAAGGAGTCTTGGTATAAGAAAATGACTTATCTCCTGCATCATTGAACTTGCCTAGAAAACCTAAATCCTAGGGAAAGGAGAGCCCTTAGGTTAAAATCATCACAATATCGCCTCATAAATTCAGTGCTCTTCTGTGTTAATTATGGTGGGGTAATTTTAAGATGTCTTGAACGTGAAGATGCAGACGAAGTTCTGAAGGAGCTCCATGATGGTCCTGCAGGTGGAAATTTCACAGGAAAAACCACTGCTCATAAAATACTCAATGATGGCTATTATTGGCCTACTCTATTCAGGGACGCTCACACATATGCTATAGACTGCAAAACTTGTCAAATAAACATGGGGAGGGAAAAGATAGAAGTTGTCCCACTCCAACTGGTGGTCGTTTCCAGGCCATTCAAGCAATGATGATTAGATATAATAGGATAAATTACATCGAGTTATTCAAAAAAACATAGATACATACTAACTGCCACAAATTATTTCACAAAATGGGTAGAGGTCATCCCTCTGACTCATGTAAATGAAAAGGTGGTGATCCAATTAATAGAACAACGACTGATCAAATGGTTTGGTGTGCCCTATGTCCTTGTTTTTTATAATGCCTCTTAATTTTATTCCACCCTATTAACATAGTTTTCACTAGATAAAGGAATCATAATCAGATACTCTACAAACTACTATCCACAGGGAACAGAGTGGAAGAATCAAGCAATAACAACCTAGTGAGTATAATAAAGAAAACAATTCCATAAAATCAGAGGAATTGTCACAGTTCACTACATAACTCCTTATGGGATGATAGAGTAACACCCAAGGAATCCATAGGGAATTCCCCATACTTTCTAGTATACGGACATGAAGTCATTCTCCCGAGTGGGATATATATTCCATCTCTTCAACTTGCTCAATATTCGAGAGGACAACCATCATTAGTCATAAAACAAAGAATTGATAACCTCCTCATGTTAGAAGAAGAAATGGAGAAAGAAAAATCAAATTTCATAGCTCTTCGACATATAGTTAAAAGGTGTTTTGATAAGCATAAGGCTAAAGAGAAGAGTTTTTAAGTGGTAGACTTAGTCCTAAAACGGGACAGAGAAAATGAGCGGAAAGGAAAACATTCTAAGTTTTAGAATCTATCGCTTGGACCTTTCCAGGTGGCTGATAATAATTGGGTAGGAATGTATTGGTTTCATAATCTAAGAGGATAACCTGAAGCCCTCCCAGTGAATGGCCAATTCCTAAAACAATATTTTCACTTAAAAAAAAAATGTGTGTGTGTGTTTTCACGATGTTTTGTTGTAGGACAGGTTGATTGCAGAATGCATTTTGTTTTTGTTTCTTGGTATATTACTTCTGTGATTTTGAATATTGTGTTTAGCAAAACATTGGTTAACCTTAATTCATGTGATATGACAAACTCTATTCCTAACTCATCTCTTACATGAAACACAAGAAGCGTTGGGAGACATGCGGTTATTTTAAAGAGTTTTATATCTAACCTGCAGAAGAACAACCTTGAAGAAAGGATGAAGTGTCTTCCTGGTGGTCTGGTAAAACCTTAAAGGAAAGGTGGTAATATGGAAAGGAATACATGTACCTCGAAGACAAAGCTAGCAAAAAATTCACCTTAACCATCTCATTTTTCAAATAAAAAAGTTCCTCCTCTCCCACTCGCTCAGGGCATTCTGCCAAAATAAAAGAAACAATATAGAATGCGTGAACAGTAGGAGAGGGTATGCGAATAAATTCTTCGGGGCTATGGACAATCACTGGTCGAGGAGAAAGGTTTCTGACATTGGGGAGACTCCATCGGGGCTATGAATGCTCGTTGGCAGTGGAGAAACACCATATTAAGTTAATAAGGATAACTAAAGGGCTTGGGGCCAACAAATGATTAACTCAACTCTTGTCAAAGGGGGTGATAGTCAGGGTTACATGAAATGAAGGTGGAATAAAGGTTGAAAACTGATGCAGGAGCATCTCTCCATGCCAACCAGTCAACCACGTCAGTGCACACTCATTCATGTGCTGAAAAGGAGGCGCAGCCTCATTTTGAAATTGTATTGAATGTAATTTAATGTGCTTAGGTTGTTGAGCCAGGAAAGCCATGCCTTTGCGCAGGCATTATATAGGATAGGCCTTTATTGTAGATTGGCTGAGATCTAGGTCCGATTCTGGACTAGACAACCCCATTCATTGTAATTGAATAGGGTAGGTGTACCTAGAGGGAAGCGCTGAGAGCACCTCAGGTAAAAGAGATAGGGAGATATCATTTTGAAAAAGAGAAGTACATGTAGATAGGATGCATGTAGAGCTGAGGAGAGCTCGAGAACACCTTGTAAAAATACAGGCAGTTTGCCAATTGTTAATATATGAACAGAGAGCAGTTTTTCCTACATGATATTTTGTTTATGTGTGTGCCTGTAAGTGTTTTCCTTATGCTGTAATTATATGTTGTTATTATACCTTTGCAGGGAGTGTGTTTGGTTTCAGGTTTGAGAGGTCTTTGAGGTTTCATGCCATGAGGGCGTGACAGAGTGTTGAGACTCTGAATACCGGTGCATGGAGAGGGCACTTCTGAACTCGTGAGGAGTCAGACAGAGATGCGCGGAAGCACAAGCCTGGAATCATCAATTCATACAGAAGGAGGACTTTGGGGTTGCTGAACACCTCAATAGTCAAGGCAGTGTAGCTGAGACACTGTTGTGGACATAACCTTTACTGGCAGTTCTGTAGGAGCTCTACCAAGAAGGTATCGAGTGTATGTACAAGAGTGTACAGAGAGAAAGAACTCTGCTGTGAGTTCTTAAGCGAATACCAGAATCACTGAGGATTCTGAGAGGCTCTGCCAGGAGGGCATTGAGCAGATGCAAAAGGTGGATAGGAACCCAGAACTACTGAATGTTCTGTGGGAGAAGAGACTCCGCCAGGAGGGCGTTGAGTAAGTGTGTAGATGGCACAGGAGGAAAGAAATCCGTGAGTTCTATTATTTGAAGCAAGCATCCACTGAGGGAGATTTTACTGGGTTATTGAATACCCAGAGTACTTAGAAATAGGTTTCTTGAGTTGGGAGACGTCCAGGAAGGCATTGATATTCTCCATCTGAGGGAGAAGGAAGACAAAATTCCCCAAGGGGTCTGAGTATTCGCCGAAACTCAGAAGAGACATCACCGTGTGTGCGTAAAGACTCTGCAGAAGCACAGGAGACAAGGAATCCGTTGAGGATTAAAAGGTCAGAAGCTCAGGAAGGGAAGCACTTTTGTGTGTATCGGCGAGACTCAAGTTGGGGGTTCGCAGAGGAGAAGTTCTGGACAGGGAAAAGCTTGGAATGGGGAGAAATCTCCCAGGAGAGAATCGACGGTCAGAGTTCAGCGGAGGAGAATTGCGAAACCCCGTGGACCGTTCGATCTCAGTAAACCTGCGCGGAAGTTAAACCATAGGCGTAGGCGCGGAGGATCAAAGTCCATCAGACTTCGAGGTTTCGGAATTCGGGGGTTGGCGAGGTGAGAGTTCATACCCCGTGAAATCGCGAGTTGCAATTCCTCGAATTGATCAGAGCCATCGATCGTGACAAGGACAGGTGGCACGAATCCGGAGAATTGGCATTCGGTGTTTGGAAAGGCAAGAGGTTTACACCTTTTGGAATCGCGACCGGTGATTTTCCGAATCAACGGGAGTCGTCGATCGGGACAGGGACACGTGGCGTGAGATCCCTGAGGATCAGGATTCGGTGTTCGGCATTTTTCCGGAGGCAAGAGTTCCATGCCTTTGAAATCAATGGGAGCCATCGATCAGGACAGGGACACATGGCGCAAGGATCCCTTGGAGTCGGGGTTCAGAGAATCGGGATTCGAGAATTCGGGATTCTCGAGGTCATAGGAACCGGGCAGCGCAAGTCCCGAAACCCTGAGAGTTAATCGAGACCGTCCATCAGAGAAGGGACGTGTGGAAGAGATCGGCACCATCGGAGAAAGGGTCGACAAGGAAATTCAACCCATCGGCGGTTGGAGTCAATCGGGATATCTGGAATAACGGAAACCGTTGATCAGGGCAAGGACAAGTGGCGCGCGAGCCCGAGAAGTCGGATTTCAGGGTTTCGGCGTTCGGCGTTTCGGGATTTTCGAACACAGAGAAACTTGTATCGTGGATTTGCGATCCGCGAAATCCCGAAGTGACGTGGCATGTGGGACCACGGTGGCGTAGTGGAGGCCAGCTGTCAGAGATCTGGAGTGCATCGGGGATCGGCATATCATGGATTCCGTGGTGGTGAAAACTTTGGATCGCAAACTGGCGAACCTCGAAACCCCGATGGGATGCTATTTGACTGAGGTCATATCAGAGGTGGTCGTATGGACCAAAGGGCATAGCCAGAGGGGATGAGGCTAGGGAAGTAGCTGATCGCGAATCAGGGATTCGAGAGTGCAGTGACTCTCGACCTCATAAAATGAAAAACCCTAAACCCCAATAGTAACTCGAGGATAACCACGGTTAAGTGCCTAATGCTGTGCGGGAGAAAGAAAGGACCTGTGGATCGGGTAATTTCACAATGATTCCCGTGAGGAATCCAAAGAGTCGCTCTGGCTTAGCAGAAGGTGAGAAATTGAACGATCCTGAGAGCAGGAGTGTGCGACCAGGGGGACAGTCGTAGAAGCTCTTGCGCAAGTGGTATCAGAGCGCGAAGATCTTGTCTGTATATTTCAGGCAAGAGGAGTGAAGGAGAAAAGGAAAGCACTCTGATACTCACAACTTGCGTCAATTGGTATCAGAGCTGGAAATTCTTGCTTGTAGATTTCAGGCAGGAAGAGACAGAGGAGCGGAAGAAGACAGAGTTGTTGAGGACTCTTGGAGAAATCTGATACTCACGACTTGTGCCAAGTGATATCAGAGTGGATTTCATCTGTATATTGCAGGTGAAGGAAGACAGGGTTGCTAAGAACTCTGTGGGGACTTGCTTGCCGGAGGTAGCAGTCCATAGACAGTCAGAGGGAGACTGTAGAAGGAAGCTGAGCACTCAGGATTGCTGGAGTGACAGCAGCAGGTCTGTCGAGAGAACAGATAGACACAGCAAAATGGCTACTGAAGGCCATAGGAAGAAAAGAAAGGAAGAAAATCTTGCAGAGGAAGAAGAAATGACTAGAAAGCTCTATGAATTAAAAGTAGACATAGAGAAGATGGAACTGCGGATGCGGTAGGATAGAAGGAGGAGACGACTGCGTGAATTGCCAATGAAGAAGGCAAAAACGAAATGGCCATTCAAGCAGCTGATGGTCATAGGACAACGTAGGCTATTGAAAAGATGGCTGAGGTATGCTAAGAGCCTCAGGGCCACAGAAGAAAACATGATTTGTTACTGTTGGCCAGAGACAGGAAAAAGTCTCGATGGTGATGATGATAATGATGATTGGGATAAGTTGGAATCAGTCGACGGTTTCAAATACTATCGGTTGGGTAGAAAGGAAGAAATTCCAGTTTTCCAGGAGGGCAACGAATTGGGATCAGTTGAGGATCTCAAGGACTGTTGTGAGGGAAGCCAGGGAAATTCAAATTGCCAGTTGGGCAGGGGAACAGAATTGGGGTCGGCTGAGGATATCAAGGACTGTCGTGAGGAAAGCCAGGAAACTTTGCATCAGGATGATATACTGATGATTGGGGGAATTGAAATATCCCTGCCATTTGCCCAGGGGGAGGCAGAAAATTTTGTTGTACATGTAGCAACAACAGAGCAGTCACAGTTGGAGATGGCTGTCGAAGAAGAAGAATTGGAG
>JZKD02S1679850.1:62682-84234 GCA_000966675.3 Picea glauca | reverse complement strand
CCTGCATCGACGAATGTCACAGAAGTGCATAGTTTTATGGGTTTAGCGGGATACTATAGACGGTTTGTCGAGGAATTTTGAAGATAGCAGGTCCGATCACGGAGTTGCAGAAGAAAAACAAGAAGTTTGTGTGGGCAGAGAAATGCGCGGAAGCATTTAGGAGGCTTAAAGAGTTGTTGACAACAGCGCCGATACTAAAGGTCCCTAACATGGACGCTGACTTCTTGGTATGCACTGACGCATCCAAGGAAGGTTTAGACGGAGTCTTGATGCAGGACGGACGAGTGATTTCTTACATTTCGAGGAAGATAAGAAGACATGAGGAAAACTACGCAACGCATGATTTGGAGTTATTAGCCATCATATATGCCTTAAAGGTATGGAGACACTACCTTGATTGGACGAAAATTTGAATTAAAGACTGATCATTGTGGATTACAACACATTTTTACGCAAAGCGACCTGAACACGCGACAACGACGTTGGTCGGAATTGCTTAGCGAGTACAACTTCTAGATTACTTACATAAAGGGAACAGTGAACCGAGTGGCAGATGCTTTGAGTTGGAGGCCAGGCATCTTTTCGGTGTTGCCTCTTCAAATGAATCTATGTGAGAATATTCTCACTTTACAACGTGACGATGACTGGTACGAGGAAGTCAAGGATTTTATCGGACAAAACACTATGATGGTACCATGATATGAGGGATTTACTTTTGACAACGATGGGTTATTGAGGTTTAGAGGTCAGATTTACGTACCGCCAAACGACGAATTGAGAATGTTGATCCTGAGTGAGGCTCATAGAGTCGTTTACATGGATCACCCAGGAGTCANGCGCGCACACACTTAAGGAAAATAAAAATAAAAATTTTGCACCTGTTATTAGAATGGTTGTCGTAACGAGGCGGTTCGTTACAATACTTGACGTCTGAGGTTCCAAAAGCACATTTAGATTGTTTTTGAAGAAGTTGGTGCTGAGAGAGTAGATGCAGAACGTGGTCCACACGAGCAAGAAGTTCTGTGCAGGGTTTTCTATAGATGAGGATATCATCAAAGAAAACTAAGACAAAATGATGGAGAAAAGGGAGAAAGACATGATTCATGAGGCTTTGGAAGGTGGATGGGGAATTACACAAGCCAAAGGGCATGACCAAAAACTCATAGTGGACCTCATTAGTTCTAAAGGCAGCCTTAGGAATGTTTTCCTCTTTCATAAGGATCTGGTGGTATCTAGGACAAAGATCAAGTTTAGTAAAGAATTGGGCTCCACTCAATTCATCCAAGAGGTCATCAATGATAGGAATGGGAAATTTGTCTTTAATGGTGAGTTTGTTAAGGGCACAAAAGTCAGGACACATGCCCCAAGAAACTTATTTATTCAGGACCATGACCATAGGGGAATATTAGGGGTTCATACTAGGGCAGATAAGGCCTGTGTTAAGAAATTCTTGAATCATTTTCTAAATTTAAATTTTTGGGGAAAATGGGTGACGATAGGGACAGATATTGGGAGGAAGAATTCCTGGTATAAGGGGAATGGAATGATCATGAAAACCTTGAGAAGGAGGGAGTCCCTAAGAAGTGGAAAAGACCAACTGATGTTTAGAGAGGATGGATTGGAGGTATTGCGACACAGAGGGTGTCTCACTTTCCTGTATGGGATGGAGTTGGGAAATAATGACATAATGACTTTTTTTTAGCAGCTTTTCCATACGATGGGAACTAATGATCTCACGTGAACCAACAGTGATGCCTTGGAACTTATATTTTTGTCCCTCCTAGTCGAATTGCATGGTTAATTCCTTGAAATCCACAAGAATGGGACACAAAGTCCTTATCTAGTCTCCACCTAACACAATGTCACAACCACCCATGTCGATAGAAAACATATGATATTTCATATGGTAGTCACCAATTTGGAGACACACATTTTCACAATGCCCTCCACATTTTATGGAGTCACCATTGGCAATCATGATTTGGAAATTATTGACTACATGGATATAACAATGAGTTTCTTGGGAAATATGGCGATGAATAAAATTATGGGTGCTTCCACTATCAACAAGAATGATGACCTTCCTATTCTTGATGTAACCGGTTACCTTCAGGGTTTGGGGAGAAGAGAAGCCAATGAGAGAATTTATGGAAATGACCGGTTCTACTTCGGGAGGGTCTGAGGGGGGTGTTATGTTAGGGGTTTCAGGTGACTCAGACACAAGGGGAGTTTCAACATACTCTTTTGAAATATCCTCTGAAATGGCCATAAAAAGATTTTGTTCCTTACACTTGTGGCCCAAAAAATATTTGTCATCACAATTATAAAAAATGTCTTTGAGTTGGCGTTCAACCATTTCAGCCCTGGTCCATTTTTGGATCTTTAGTGAAGGGGAGGGAGTAGTGGGATTTACTGTTTTAGTGTGAGGGATAAAAGGGGGTTTCCAATTTTGAGAAGATACAACTTGTTTTTCTTCTTTGTCCCTTTTAGTAGCCTCCACACAACTCTGAGGCTGAGCCATGAGGACATGGGAATAAATATCATGCTTGAGGCCACTGATAAAATAGTCTCAGAAAAAGGCATCAAGCATGCCCTCTGTTCGAAAATCCAAGCGCTCAAAAAAAGCTATAAAGTATTCCACTGTTCTTGATTGTTTCAACTTTTTCAAATGGCCTAAATGGTTGGTGTCAGTGTCAAAGTGTTCATAAAGCTCTGCCACAAAGTGTGTCCAAGCAATATAACCTCAACGTGAATTTTTTCTCCATTGCAACCATTTCCAACGTTCTTGATCTATATGGAGAACACCATACCGGAGTTTGGCCAAGTCATCTATAACGTCGTATAAGGAGAAATAGTGTTCCATTTGGGTTACCCAACCAGTGGGATCTCAACCATCAAATTTGGTCACATCCACCTGTGGAAGGCGTAAGTCACGCTGAAAGTGATGGGGCTAAAAATTTTGGGAATGAGAGGAAGTTTCAGCTTCGGTATGTGGAGTTGGGTCATATAAAGGGTTATCTACAGGGATATGTAGCTTGGTACATATCATCGAACCGACAGATTCAATATGGGTAGTCATGTCTTGTTTGAGTTCCTCGATTGAGGTGAAAATGGAGGACTGCATGGTGGTATTGATGGCAACAACATTGGCACTGAGTTGTTTCATTTCTTGTTGGGTCTCTGTGAAATTAGATTCCAAGGTATTGAAGCAAGCTTCCAAGTCTTGGCTATGGGTAAGGGCCATGATGACAAGGGAACCGAAACGGGGTGAGTGGGATCAATAATTTTTCTAAAAAATGATATGTATGAATGTGATAAGGGAAAAGAGATAAATACAATGGAATAGGTCTCAAATAATGGTGCAAAAAATTCCAGAGTTATACTCCTACGGAAGACTAGGAAACTGGATTTTTTTTTTTTAAACCTACGGAGTTATACTCCGGTTTGAAGAATACTGCAGTGATGAAATTCTCAAATGATTAATCAGGAAGAAATGTGTAGTGATTTGGAAACCCAAACATAGTTTCACGACAACAGATCTTGTCTGTTTTAATGTTTTTGTTTCCATCCCGAAGGGTTAGGTATTCAAGGGTTCTACATACAGTTTTCCCTATGCTATATCTCTCTGATATATGTGCGTGGTCGAATAGTAGTACTCGGCCCAATATCTCAGGGAACTAAATAAGGAGGCTAGACCATGGCCTTAGTCATACTACCCGACTAGCTAGGTACTAGAGAGTATCTTCCCGAGCATTGTTCTCGGTGGCACTATAGCAGTCAGGCGGCCGATCGGTTTATCTAAAGAGGGGTTTAGGAAAACTAGGTTGATCTGTAGACAGGTGTTTTGTGATGCGCTACCACTCGAAGGGGTACCAACAGGGGTTACAAGGGTGGCCAAAAAATGTGCACTTAAGTACCACTTGTATTTCCTGCGTTTATGAATCTCTCAATCGTGGGTTTATGCGTGTAACGAAAGATATCTATGACTTAAAGACGTCGAAATACATCTCTACACTGAAAATAAATTAACCCACAATTTCTACCGAGGAAAGTGCTCTCATACACTTGTAATATGCCAAATATAAAAAGTATCCAGAACATAAATACATTTCTAGAAATGGAAGAATAACAATAATATAACCAGAACAATCACCACAATAACACTGAAATGATATCAAAATAAAACCATAAAGAGAACTTTGATTCTGAGAGCAATGTTCACGGGCCTCTTAAAGGGGGAATACTCATGTCGAGAAGATCTTTATTGCAATAATATCCAAGCTAGCATTCTCATACCCTCGAATCCTATTTATAATAAATATTTCTATCAATAGAACCATCTTGAGAAAGATCCTTCTAGAAGCGAAAGCTTCTATTAGGTCTTCTTACATTTGAATTATTCTACTTTATTCCAAGGCCTTATTAATATTGACCTTTATTACATCAAAATACATTGTTCTACCTATGTGAGGGGTTAGCTCCATAAAAATTTAAGGATCTAATTAATACCTGATCTCGCATTAGTTGCTACCTCATGCGCCAATCAAAACAACCATTTAAAATCATCGATAGACCACATCAACACCCGCGCCTCTGTCATCAACTCATGGATAATTTAATTTATAGATATTCAGTGGAAAAATTGTTAAAATTTCACTCATAACCCGAATTAAATGGCTGATGCGACATGATAAGATCTTCCTTGTTTAAATTCTCTTGGTCCGTTGTAAACAAAATCATTCTGTGCATAAGATAATTCTAGAGAATCCAAAGGAGCAAGATGAGAGACTCGAAGGCTATATCAACTCTGTGATTATCAAAATAACCAGGTTTTAACAAGATTCATAGGTATGTATCCGAGTTTGTAAATTTTATACGACTATAATTTATATCTTTTATCCAGGTTTTTTTTTTAACACAGTCTCTGAAATTTTATTTTAAGTTGCAAGAACAATTTTGCCAATAAAGCCAACTACTAGATGATTGTCAAGGGCACCGAAGTTGAAAGAACCAGAGGTAGGTGAAGGCTCTTCTCCAGGGATTGTAAAACAATTGGAATACACCTCGAGGTCGGAACTTGTAATTAAGAGAACAACAAAGAAGGTTTTCATCTAGCCTGTAGCCTTTGGTGATACAAAGGAAAGAACAGGGTCCAATATGGTGCTCACACATTGGGGGGATCTATATAACATCATTATCCGGAAAGAGTACTTGAACTATTTCCCACACAATGATGCAGACATAAGGGTGTTGTATGATCAGGTGTTCTCAAACATCAAACAGTCACATCTACATATGGCAGCAAGCAAAACCCCCTTTTTCCCTCCATCGAGGTTATTAAATGGATCATCGACTACAAAGAAACACATAAGTGTCTAATAAATGATGAAAATGGCAGGTGTGTTAGAATTTTCCTCCTGGTAGAAGTTCAGAAGTATTACAAACTCAGAGACCCCAAGGAGCATCTAAACACAGACTTCGTGTTGAAATTCTATGAACACCATGACACCATCTGAGTGATAGCCTCATGGTGGAGGGAGGACATGAATTTCACCCACTGGAGCACTGGATGGTATGGGAAAGCCAATTTAAGGGAGCCATACATCTATCTGATGTCTCTCATCTATCGATTGTACCAAGTGAAACATTTCTCTAGGTTTTCAGATGCATGGATTCATTTTTCATACACAGTTCCCATCGTGGGATGTAGCTTCAACTGGGGAGAAATAATATCCAAAAAACTGAGCATCTGTGTGTAATAGGCCTAGGTGTCGAAGGAAGGGGAAGAACCAATGTTTTACATGGATTCATACTTGCTTGATGTCATGTGCACCAAAAACTTCTTCGTTAGCATGACTCTGAGATGGAATGTTGCAGAACCCTCAGTCCATGTCTACTTCAATGTGCTATCAAAAAATAGGTATAATAAATACTACTCACTTATCTACGATGAATTCATCGCTCATATTTATTTTATTATTTTCAAGAGGGAGTGCCCAAGGCTATCAACGACATCCAAAAATATGATATCCAAGGTAGGCCATTGGTATTTGGATGAGTGTGCCACCTACATTAATGTGTTTGGGGCCACAAGAGCACCACATCTCCTACCATCTCATTTCCTGTACCAGCTTGTGATAGGATAAATATTCTATCAAACCATATTGCAAGGCTACAAGTCCACCTTGGTCAAGGAAAAGAAACGAGTGTTCATACCCTATGGTTTCCATGTAGGGTTCTACTTGGTAATGAATACCTCTCAAGCCAAACAAGAAGGTTTGATCCAACGTGATTTCATATTCCTGATAGGATGATTCTGCAAGCATGATCCAAAGGGCCTAATCTTTCAACATACTTCACAAGTGTCGTACTGCTAGTCGTATGCCCATGACAAATTCAAAGATGAATTCTTCACAAAAAATGCCCAGGACTGGCACAAGGTGGTACAAAGGATGGTTGACCCAAAAATGACCAAGTTCAAGGCCATGAGCCTGGATGAACAGGTGCAGAAAATAAAATAGTAGGCCCAAGATGCCCTCAGAGCCAACGAAGAAATTAGAGAGGAAGAGGAAACATAGGCTTCCCTGGTGTATCTGGTGCAGAATAGGGGATTTCCTATGACACGGGAGGCACAAGAAAAGGGACTTATCATGATAGAACAAGCATAGAGAGCATTTTATTAGTTGCAGGATTACCCAGTGTTATAACCCTAAATTGCACCACACATGCTTACCTGGCATCAGGCCAACTCATATCCCTTCCTTGCCAAAACTCTGTTGAACAACTCTTTGAAAATCGTCTTGTGTCAAGGCCCACGCTCCCTAACCCATTACTACACATGTGTGCACACTGGTTGACTCACAACAGCCCGCGTGTACCTAACAAAGAATGAAAAAAGGAAAGTTGTCGATGGAACAAAAATCTATGGGTCGGTTAACTGAAACTCCCACCCATGCATGGCCGAGGGTTCGTCCAAAAGCCTAGCTCCTTCTAGCCTATAAAAGAAGGGGTAGGGGTACCATTTGGAAGAGGAAAAAATATAGTGAAGAAACTCTTCCCATGTACATAATCCATTGTCCCAACCCTTTATCCTTTCCTCATGCCAAAGGAGATTTAACGCAAAGCAGTTGAAGGACAGAAGAAGAGGAGCCCAGGATCAGGTTCAAGGAGCGGTGGTCGGTCTCAGCTTTTTTGTAAGTTGATTTACTTTCAGTAATAAAAAGAATACTTTTCCCGTCCCAATRCATGAATTGTCTATGATTTGATTAATTTATGCTTGATTTCTAACCCTTGAGTATAGAAGTAGCATGCATGCATAGTTGTTGTTTGTCTTGAGTGCAGGTCATCTGTGGAAGGAGCATCGCAAGCAAGTAATCAAAGAGAAAGGGAGGATCTACATCAAACGTCGGTAATAGGGTTGGTGGTCCTTTGCCATGCATTTACTGTGAAAAGGGGGTTTAAATCTTGGGTTGTAGGTAAAAGAGTAGGTTCTATTCCGTCAAAATATGCATGCAAGTCTGACCCTAGTTTGCTAGTCTATAGGGTGTTTTCCCAACAATAGAATTGGCGAACGTACTGGGGAGAATACTTTTTAGGGTTCCTAGATTTATTTAAGTTTTTGGGTAGTTTAAAGATTAGGTTTTCTTTGCCTGTGTTTTTGTGTAAGGTCCGAGCTAGCAGGGAGTCTGGTTTTCCATACCAGCTTTCCCTGATTTTTGCCTAACTGTAGTTTTCGGGACACCAGAAAAGATCATTGGACATCAGTATAGAGGGTCTTCAGGTATCTTCGTGGCACTACCAGTTATGGATTGTGCTACCAAGGAAGACGAGGATTGGACAAAGTGCTGGACATACATGGATTTGTTGATGAAGACTGGGCTGGAGATCTGGATCATAGAAGATCTGCAAGTGGGTATGTGTTTAACCTATTTGGAGGAAAAATCAGTCGGATGAGAAAAAGGTAGGCTGTAGTGGCACTTTCAACTACAAAAGATGAATACATGGCAGCCACTCATGCAAGCAAGGAAGAAGTATGGTTACAAATATTGTGTTCAGGTATTGGGTTGGTACAACAAGCAGTGAGATTAGATTGTGACAGTCAGAGTGCTATCTTCCTGGAAAAGAACCTAGCTTATCATTCGAAGACAAAATATATTGATGTTCAGTATCACTTTGTGAGAGACATGGTTGATGAAAAGAAGGTGTTGTTGGAAAATTTTGACACTTTGAAGAATGTTGCAGATTCATTGACAAAGTCTGTAAGCACAAAAAATTTCTCCTGGTGTAGAGTAACAATGGACATTTCTGCCCTAGATTATTGACTAGATAATCCCCAGGACCCCTGGATTCAAAGAAAACAATGAGTAGGATAATGTTGGGTATGTGTTATATTATTTGCATGTGTGTGTGTGGGCGCGTCAGATATGACAACTGCGTCTGACGATCCCTCTAGTAGTGTTCTCCGTGTCGTGTGCATCGAGCGCTTTCCCAGGGGGGTCCCAGGGGAGGTATGTATGCCCCCCCTGGTTACATGCAACGTTCGATAACAGGAAGTAGCCCGGGGCTAACAGGGTTCGAGGAAGTGCCCCAAAATATTTTTTTTGGGTGGTTTTTTGCTATTTTTAGTGGATTTTTCTATTTTTAGCGGTTTTGTATATTAATCTCGGATTAAGGGATTAGGGTTTTGGTATCTACGGAATACCTAAGAAAATTGTATATATATCGTATGGTGAATGGTGAAATTTGATATAATGAATATAAGAAAGGTTTTCCCGGTTGAGGATTTCCGGTATAAAATCTTTGTGTACTCTGTGTATGAGCCATTGATTAAATTTTGTTTTGCTTAAGAATGTATAGGCATTGCTTTACTTCACAGGTTTAAAACTTACACAGAAGTACCACCCATATCTGGAGCCTCTCATGTGTCAAGAGTTTAATAAGCTACTAGATGCTAAGATTATGTTCCAGGTTAGACACTCTACATGGGTAGCAAATTTGGTTCCTGTGAGGAAAAATTCTGGGGAGATCCGCCTGTGCGTAGATTTCAGAAACCTCAATAGAGATTCAGAAAAGGAAAAATACCAAGTCCCACCAATGTAGCAACTCTTGCAGACCCAGAAAGGATTAGGGCTATAGCTTAGCTTCGCTTACCCCAAAACAAAAAGGCTATGCAATTGTTCTTTAGGAAAATCAATTTTGTGAGGAAATCCATCCCTGATTTCGCTGAAACTATCAAAGCCTTACAAAAAATGATATGTAAAGATGTCAAATTTAAGTGGGATGATGAAATAAATAGTTCTTTAAAAAATATTAAGGCTGCAATATCCCAAGCCCCAGTGTTGTGAAGTCTCGATTTTAGCAAAGATTTCTTCCTCTATACTTTTTCCTCTGACCAATCGTTAGTTGCAGTATTGAATTAGAAGATGATGACAACAATGAGGCCCTAATATAATTCATGGGCACTAATATCCAAGGGGATAAACTAAATTACCCTACTATAGAGAAGCATGCTTATGTGGTATACAAGGAAGTGAAACACTCCAGGTCTTACATCCTTAACAACCATACCAAATTCATCGTGCCTCAACCTGCGGTCCGATCCCTATTCACTCAACAGGATATGGGGAAAAGAATAGGAAGCTTGATGTCAGTGATCCAAGAATTTGATCTAGATATAAAACCTGCTAAACTGGTTAAAGGACAAGGGTTATGCAATCTGACAGTTCAAGCCGAGGACCAAGTAAATGAAGATCTCAAATGGGAGAATGAATTAGCATTGTGGTGTCATGAAGATTCATATTTATCCCCAGGGAAGGAGTCTTGGTATAAGAAAATTACTTATCTCTTGCATCATTGAACTTGCCTAGAAAACCTAAATCCTAGGGAAAGGAGAGCCCTTAGGTTAAAATTATCACAATATCGCCTCATAAATTCGAAGCTCTTCTGTGTTAATTATGGTGGGGTAATTTTAAGATGTCTTGAACATGAAGATGCAGATGAAGTTATGAAGGAGCTCCATGATGGTCTTGCAGGTGGAAATTTCACAGGAAAATCCACTGCTCATAAAATACTCAAAGATGGCTATTATTGGCCTACTCTGTTCAGGGATGCTCACACATATTCTATAGACTGCAAAACTTGTCAAATAAGCATGGTGAGGGAAAAGAGAGAATTTGTCCCACTCCAACTGGTGGTCATTTCTAGGCCATTCAAGCAATGAGGATTAGATATAATAGGATAAATTACATCGAGTTCTTAAAAAAAACATAGATACATACTAACTGCCACATATTATTTCACAAAATGGGTAGAGTTCATCCCTCTGACTCATGTAAATGAAAAGGTGGTGATCCAATTAATAGAACAACAACTGATCAAAAGGTTTGGTGTGCCCTATGTCCTTGTTTTTTATAATGCCTCTTAATTTTATTCCACCCTATTAACATAGTTTTCTCTAGATAAAGGAATCATAATCAGATACTCTACAAACTACTATCCACAGGGAACAGAGTGGAAGAATCAAGCAATAAGAACCTAGTGAGTATAATAATGAAAACAGTTCCATAAAATCAGAGGAATTGGCATAGTTCACTACATAATGCCTTATGGGATGATAGAGTAACACCCAAGGAATCCATAGGGAATTCCCCATACTTTCTAGTATACGGACATGAAGTCATTCTCACGAGCGGGATATATATTCCATCTCTTCAACTTGCTCAATATTCGAGAGGACAACCATCATTATTCATAAAACAAAGAATCGATAACCTCCTCATGTTAGAAGAAGAAATGGAGAAAGAAAAATCAAATTTCATATCTCTTCGACATATAGTTAAAAGGTGTTTTGATAAGCATAAGGCTAAAGAGAAGAATTTTTAAGTGGTAGACTTAGTCCTAAAATGGGACAGAGAAAATGAGCAAATAGGAAAACATTCTAAGTTTCAGAATCTATCGCTTGGACCTTTCCAGGTGGCTGATAATAATTGGGTAGGAACGTATTGGTTTCATAATCTAAGAGGGTAACCTGAAGCCCTCCCGGTGAATGGCCAAGTCCTAAAACAATATTTTCACTTAAAAAAAAATGCATGTGTGTGTTTTCATGATGTTTTGTTGTAGGATAGGTCGACTGCAGAATTCATTTTTGTTTTGGTTTCTTGGTATATTACTTCTGTGCTTTTGAATATTGTGTTTAGAAAAACATTGGTTAACCTCAATTCATGTGATATGACAAACTCTATTCCTAACTCATCTCTTACATGAATCACAAGAAGCGTTGGGAGACATGCGGTTATTTTAAAGGGTTTTCTATCTAACCTGCAGAAGAACAACCTTGAAAAAAGGATGAAGTGTCTTCCTGGTGGTCTGGTAAAACCTTAAAGGAAAGGTGGTAATATGGAAAGGAATACATGTACCTAGAAGACAAAGCTAGCAAAAAATTCACCTTAACCATCTCATTTTTCAAATAAAAAAGTCCCTCCTCTCCCACTCGCTCAGGGCATTCTGCCAAAATAAAAGCAACAATATAAAATAAGTGAACAGTAGGAGAGGGTATGCAAATAGTTTCATCGGGGCTATGGACGATCACTGGTAGAGGAGAAAGGTTTCTGACATTGGGGTGACTCCATCAGGGCTATGAATGCTCACTGGCAGTGGAGAAACATCATATTAAGTTAATAAGGATAACTAAAGGGCTTGCAGCCAATGAATGATTTACTCAACTCTTGTCAAAGGGGGCGATAGTCAGGGTTACATGAAATGAAGGTGGAATAAAGGATGAAAACCCCACAGGCAGGCCCAAATGCATAAATAGGGGAAGTTCAAATGCAAGGATAAAAGAGTCTCTGATTAAAAACCAGTTAAGTTCTTAACCATCTTTTACATCAGCAGAGCCCAAGGTAGGAACATAGATTCCTATTTCACCCAGTAAGTCACCATTTGTTTTGCACTCAAGACACCCTAAAAAAGCCTCTGGCATTTTTTTACTTTTTTGGGCACCACTTGATCTTCTTCACTATCTGATTCAATTTCATTCTTATAAAATGTTTTCTCTTTGCGTGTTTTCATGAATCTCATCACCCATTCAGGTTTTATGGAACTTATGAAACCTCATGACTAAAAAATACCTTAGCACTTGAACAAAAAATCGATAGCCAGACACTTGACTGAACGCGCTCAAGGTCGACATCATAAGGAATTCAAAGAAGGAAATGGAACCACTCGAAAAATCTCAACCATCAAGCGCTGATATCCATCAGCATCAAAAAAAGGAAGTTTAGATTTGTGCATAGTGATATCTCCTATAGTCGATTCTTCTTCGGCATTGGTAAAAGATGGTATGGGACAAGATTTAATGAAGAACATAAAGACATCGTTGATAGTCGATGCCCTATGCGCTTATCAGAATCAGGGAAAGCTTAGAAGGATCACACAAACATTCTAACCATGATAAAAGTTATTCTTGATTGCCGATTCCATATGCATCTTTGGCATCGAGACTTTTTCAAAGAAGTCAATCCGAAAGCACTTGATAGGATTATCACAGATCGCCTAGCCTAGATACTTTTTCAGCATCAGAAATATAAGGTTTGTTTTAGAGAGAATAACTTAATGAAATTCTTGACTCTGATTAATACATGCTAATTAAATCATGGGTCTTCAACACCACATGTCTTTACCGGGTAGAAGGATTGTATGGTCTAGTTTTATCCCAAGCCATTCTTGGTTCCCTAGGTCTGAGTCACACCTCCGAGTCAGACTTTTCCATTAAAAAATTGTACAGTCGGATCAATCGACGTCATATATTTTTGCAGGAGGACATCAACGAAAACATTCATAGAACATCCCAGATCCCTATCCACCCACTAAGAGAGCGACACGATGGGATCTTTTAGCATTAGATATGATCATATTTTGAGGATTTATGTAATATGTCAGATATAAAAAGTATGCAGAACATAAATAAAATGATAGAAATGGTAGAATAACCAGAAAAATCACCACAATAACACTGAAATGATATCAAAATAACACCAGAAGGAGCACTTTGATTCTAAGAGCAATGTTCATGGGCCTCTTCAAGGGGGAAACCTCCAGTCGAGGAGAGCTCTATTAAAATAATATCTAATCTGGGGTTCCCATACCCTCGACTCCTATTTATACTAAATATGTCTATCAATAGAACCATCTAGAGGAAGATCCTTCTAGAAGCAGAAGCTTCTATTAGGTCTTCTTACGTTTGACTTATTCTACTTTATTTCAAGGCCTTATTAATATTGACCTTTATTACATCAGAATACATTGTTCTACCTGTGTGAGGGGTTAGGTCCATAACATGTCCTCCCCCTTAAAAACAACCTTGTCCTCAAGGCTTGAGATGTGGAAATTGTTGCAGAATGGTAGTTGGTTCCCAAGTGGCATTTGCTAGAGTTGTATCTTTGCACTGGGCTAACACTGCCTTGATGATTCACTGACACATGTGATGCTCACGCCAGTCCAAAACAGCTTGTGGTTGTAGCCAAATGGATTCTTATTCGTCCAACTTGGAAATCTTGGTTTGAGTTTGGCACTTAGCTCCAATCACCTTCTTTAGGCATGAAACATGAAAAATAGGATGGAGGTTAGAATGACTAGGCAAAGCCAGCTGACAGGCCACCTGTCCCACATTCTTGAGAACTATATAATGTTCTACCTTGAGGGAAGTTTTCTTGTAAGGTTGCAGTCAAAGAAACACCTAATCCCCTTCTACAAAATGACATTCAGGGCGACCTTGATCTGCTTGTTGCTTCATGTGATTCTGGGCCAGGGCCAAATTCTATTTGAGGGTAGGGAGAATAGCCTTTCAAGCTGTAAGCATTTGGTCAACTGCCTAGACCTTCGAAAGAAAACTGGTAAATATGAGAGAACTGGTGGTGGCTTTTGTACATATACTACTTCAAAAGGATTCATGCAAGTAGTTGTATGGTATGAAGTGTTGTACCACCATTCAACTAGGGGTAACCATTAAGCCCACTGATTTTGATTTTATGATAAAAAAACACTTCAAATATGTTTCCAAACACTTGTTGACAACTCCAGTTTGATCATCCATATGGGGATGATAAGTTGTGTTGATATGCAATTGGGTGACTTGTAGCTTGAATAGGTCTTGCCAAAAAATATTGGTGAAATTTGGGTCGCGATCAGAAACAATAGAATGTGGCATACCATGAAACTTGAAGACCTGATCCATGAAAATTTGAGCCACTGTGGATGTTGTAAATGGGTGTTGAAGAGAACAAAAATGAGCATACATGGAAATCCGATCAACTACCACCATGATGACTGATTTATTGCCCGATTTAGGTAAGCCTTTAATAAAATCCATCGAGATATCCCTCCAAATAGCAGGTGGAATCGGAAGAGGTTGTTGTGTGCCAGGATATTTGACTGTTTCTCCCTTGTTTCGTTGACACACATCACATTCAACCACAAAATTACAAATTTATTGTTTCATACCATCCCCCCCAAAAAAGAGTTTGACCCTGTCATAGGTTTTGGTAAACCTAGAGTGCCCAGTTGTGGGTGTAGCATGAAGCTCAGAAAGCACCGTGGATTTAAGTTTTGATTGTTTAATTAAATACAAATGACCTTTGTATCGAAGCTCATCATGGAGCTAAGAGTACCATGGGGAAACTGGATAATTGGACTACAATTGTTGTATCATATGTGAACTTTTGGGATCATGTAGCCATTCCTGGTGAACGGCTTGGAGCCAATCTTGTACAATGAAGGAGAGAGAAAAAATGGATCCTTCATCTTCATATTTTCGGGAAAGTGCATCCACAACCACAATGTCTTTGCCTTTCCTTTAAATGATATCATAATCATATCCAAAGATCTTAGTCACCCTTTTTTGTTTCTCTGGGGAGTAAATTTGTTGTTCCAGAAAATACTTGAGGGTTTGATGATCTGTCTTAATTTGGAAGAATTTCCCCAATAGATAAGGGTGCCACAAATCAACAACATGCAGAATAGCCAACATTTCCTTTTCATAGAATGATTTGCCCAATTTTTTTTCAGACAATTGTTTGCTGGTAAATGCCAAAGGCCAACCCTCTTGCATAAGGACAACTCCAATACCTTTTCCTGAAGCATCACATTCCAGGACAAAGGTCTTTGTGAAATTAGGAAGCGCCAAGATTGGAGTGGTGCACATGGCCATCTTCAAGGTTTGATAGTCCTGAGAAACAATTGGAGTCCAATTGAAAGAATTATTTTTAAAGAGTACGGTGAGAGTTGCCACAATCTTTCCATAATTCTTAACAAACTTGTGATAATAACTTGTTAAGCCCAGAAACCCTCGCAAGATTTTGAGAGTCTTTGGGTGAGGCCAGTATTGCATACCTTCAATCTTTTTAGGATCCACCCTGACAATGTTCTTGCCAACAATATGACCCAAGTACTTGACGTCTGAGGTTCCAAAAGCACATTTAGATTGTTTCTGAAGAAGTTGGTGCTAAGAGAGTAGATGGAGAACGTGGTCCACATGAGCAAGAAGGTCTTTGCAGGGTTTTCTATAGATGAGGATATCATCAAAGAAAACTAAGACAAAATGACGGAGAAAAGGGAGAAAGACATGATTCATGAGGCTTTGGAAGGTGGAGGGGGAATTACACAAGCCAAAGGGCATGACCAAAAACTCATAGTGGAACTCATTAGTTCTAAAGGCAGTCTTAGGAATGTTTTCCTCTTTCATAAGGATCTGGTGGTATCCAGGACAAAGATCAAGTTTAGTAAAGAATTGGGCTCCACTCAATTCATCCAAGAGGTCATCAATGATAGGAATGGGAAATTTGTCTTTAATGGTGAGTTTGTTAAGGGCGCGAAAGTCAGGACACATGCCCCAAGAAACTTATTTCTTCAGGACCATAACCATAGGGGAATATTAGGGGATCGTACTAGGGAAGATAAGGCCTGTGTTAAGAAATTCTTGAATCATTTTCTCAATTTAATTTTTTTGGGAAAATGGGTGACAATAGGGACATATATTGGGAGGAAGTATTCCTGGTGTAAGGGGAATGGAATGATCATGAAAACCGTGAGAAGGAGGGAGTCCCTAGTGAGTGGAAAAGACCAACTGATGTTTAAAAAGGATGGATTGGAGGTATTGTGATACAGAGGGTGTCTCAGTTTCCTGTATGGGATGGAGTTGGGAAATAATGATAGAATGACCTTTTTTGAGCAACTTTTCCATGCGATGGGAACTAATGATCTCACGTGAACCAATAGTGATGCCTTGGAACTTATATTTTTGTCCCTCCTAGTCGAATTGCATGGTTAATTCCCTGAAATCCATGAGAATGCTACACAAAGTCCTTATCTAGTCTCCACTTAACACAATGTCACAACCACCCATGTCAATAAAAAACATATGAGATTTCAGGTGGTAGTCACCAATTTGGAGACACACATTTTCACAACGCCCTCCACATTTCATGGAGTCACCATTGGCAATCATGATTTGGAAATTATTGGCTACATGGATATAACAATGAGTTTCTTGGGAAATGTGGCAATGAATAAAATTATGGGTGCTTCCACTATTAACAAGAATGATGACCTTCCTATTCTTGATGTAACCGATTAGCTTGAGGGTTTGGGGAGAACAGAAGCCAATGAGAGAATTTATGGAAATGACCAGTTCTAATTCGGGAGGGTCTAAGGGGGGGGTTATGTCAGGGGTTTCAGGTGACTCAAACACAAGGGGAGTTTCAACATACTCTTTTGAAATATCCTCCGAAATGGCCATAATTTTTTTTTTTCCTTACACTTGTGATCCGAAAAATATTTGTCATCACAATTATAAAAAATGCCTTTGAGTTGGTATTCAACCATTTCAGCCCTGGTCCATTTTTGGATCTTTAGTGAAGGAGAGGGAGTAGTGGGATTTACTATTTTAGTGTGAGGGATAAAGGGGGGTTTCCAATTTTGAGAAGATACAACTCGTTTTTCTTCTTTGTCTCTTTTAGTAGCCTCCACCCAACTCTGAGGCTGAGCCATGAGGACATGGGAACATATATCATGCTTGAGGCCACTGATAAAATAGTCTCAGAAAACGGCATCAAACATGCCCTCTGTCTGAAAATCGAGGCGCTCAAAAAAAGCTATAAAGTATTCCACTGTTCTTGATTGTTTAAACTTTGTCAAACGGCCTAAATGGTTGGTGTCAGTGTCAAAGTTTTAATAAAGATTTTCCACAAAGTGTGTCCAAGCAATATAACCTCGACGTGAAGTTTTTCTCCATTGCAACCATTTCCAACGTTCTTGATATAGATGGAGAACACCATACCGGAGTTTTTCCAAGTCATATATAACATCGTATAAGGAGAAATAGTGTTCCATTTGGGTTACCCAACCAGTGGGATCTCAACCATCAAATTTGGTCACATCCACCAGTGGAAGGCGTAAGTCACGCTGAAAGTGATGGGGCTAAAAATTTTGGGAATGAGAGGAAGTTTCAGCTTCGGTATGTGGTGTTGGGTCATATAAAGGGTTATCTACAGGGATATGCAGCTTGGTACATATCATCGAAACAACAGATTCAATATGGGTAGTCATGTCTTGTTTGCATTCCTCGATGGAGGTGACAATGGAGGACTACATGGTGGTATTGATGGCAACAACATTGGCACTGAGTTGTTTCATTTCTTGTTGGGTCTCTGTGAAATTAGATTGCAAGGTATTGAAGCAAGCTTCCAAGTCTTGGCTACGGGTAAGGTCCATGATGACGAGGGAACCGAAACAAGGTGAGTGGGATCAATAATTTTTCTAAAAAAATATATGTATGAATGTGATAAGGGCGAAGAGATAAATACAATGGAATAGGTCTCAAATAATGGTGTAAAAAATTCCAGAGTTATACTCCTACGGAAGACTAGGAAACTGGATATTTTTTTTTTTTAAACCTACGGAGTTATACTCTAGTTTGAAGAATACTGCAGTGATGAAATTCCCAAATGATTAATCAGGAAGAATTGTGTAGTGATTTGGCATCTCGAACACAGTTTCACGACAACAGATCTTGTCTGTTTTAATGTTTTTGTTTCCATCCCGAAGGGTTAGGTATTCAAGGGTTCTACATATAGTTTTCCCTATGCAATAGCTCTTTGATATATGTGTAAGGTCCAACAGTAGTACTCAGCCCAATATCTCAGGGAACTAAATAAGGAGGCTAGACCGTGCCCTTAGTCGTACTACCCGACTACCCAGGTACTAGAGAGTATCTTCCCGAGCGTTGTTCTCGATGGCACTATAGCAGTCAGGCGGCCGATCGGTTTATCTAAAGAGGGGTTTAGGAAATCTAGGTCGATCTATACAGAGGTGTTTTTTTATGCGCTAGCACTCGAAGGGGTACCAACAGGGGTTACAAGGGTGGCCAACAAATGTGCGCTTAAGTACCACTTGTATTTCCTGCGTGTATGAATCCCTCAATCGTGGGTTTATGCATGTAATGAAAGTTCTCTATGGCTTAAAGACGTCGGAATACGTCTCTTCACTGAAAATAAATTAACCCACAATTTATACCAAGGAAAGTGCTCTCATACACTTGTAATATGCCAAATATAAAAAGTATCCAGAACATAAATAAAATTCTAGAAATGGAAAAATAACAATAATATAACCGGAAAAATCACCACAATAACACTGAAATGATATTAAAATAAAACCATAAAGAGAACTTTGATTCTGAGAGAAATGTTCACGGGCCTCTTAAAGGGGGAAAACTCTTGTCGAGAAGAGATTTATTGCAATAATATCCAAGCTAGGGTTCTCATACACTCGAATCTTATTTATAATAAATATGTCTATCAATAGAACCATCTTGAGGAAGATCCTTCTAGAAGCGAAAGCTTCTATTAGGTCTTCTTACATTTGAATTATTCTACTTTATTCCAAGGCCTTATTAATATTGACCTTTATTACATCAAAATACATTGTTCTACCTATGTGAGGGGTTAGCACCATAAAAATTTAAGGATCTAATTAATACCTGATCTCGCATTAGTTGCTACCTCATGCGCCAATCAAAACAACCATTTAAAATCATCGATAGACCACATCACCACCCGCGCCTCTGTTGTCAACTCATGGCTAATTTAATTTATAGATATTCAGTGGCAAATTTGTTAAAATTTCACTCATAACCTGAATTAAATGGCTGATGCGACATGATAAGATCTTCCTTGTTTAAATTCTCTTGATCCATTGTAAACAAAATCATTTTGTGCATAAGATAATTATGGAGAATCCAAAGGAGAAATATGAGAGACTCGAAGGCTATATCAACTCTGTGATTATCAAAATAACCAAGTTTTAATAAGCTTTAGAGGTATGTATCCGAGTCTGTAAATTTTATACGACTATAATTTATATCTTTTATCCGGATTTTTTTTTTTACACAGTCTCTGAAATTTTATTTTAAGTTGCAAGAAAAATTCTTCCAATAAACCCAACTACTAGACGATTGTCAAGGGCACCAAAGTTGAAACAACCAGAGGTAGGTGAAGGCTCTTCTCCAGGGATCACAAAACAATTGGAATACACCCCGAGGTCGGAAATTGTCATTAAGACAACAACGAAGAAGGTTTTCATCTAGCCTGTAGCCTTTGGTGGTACAAAGGAAAGAACAGGGTCCAAGATGGTTCTCCCACATTGGGGGGATCTATATAACATGATTATCCAAGAAGAGTACTTGAAATATTTCCCACACAATGATGCAGACGTAAGGGTGTGGGATGATCAGGTGTTCTCAAACATCAAACAATCACATATACATATGGTAGCAAGAAAAAACCCCTTTTTCCCTCCATCGAGGTTCTTAAATGGATCATCAACCACACAGAAACACATAAGTGTCTAATAAATGATGAAAATCGCAGGTGTGTCAAATTTTTCCTCCTGGTAGAAGTTCAGAAGTATTACAAAATCAGAGACCCTGAGGAGCATCTAAGCACAGACTTCGCGTTGAAATTCTATGAACACCACAACACCATCTGAGTGATAGCCTCATGGTGGAGGGAGGACATGAATTTCGCCCACTGGAGCACTAGCTAGTATGGGAAATACAATTTAAGGGAGCCATACATATATCTGATGTCCCTCATCTATCGATTGTACCGAGTGAAATATTTTTCTAGGTTTTCAGATGCATGGATTCCTTTTCCATACACAGTTTCCATCATGGGATGTAGCTTCAACTGGGGAGAAATAATATCCAAAAAACTGAGCATTTGTGTGCAACAGGCCTAGGTGTCGAAGGAAGGGGAAGAACCAATGTTTTACATGGATTCATACTTGCTCGATGTCATGTGCACCAAAAACTTCTTCGTTGGCATGAATCTGAGATGGAATGGTGCAGAACCCTCAGTCCATGTCTACTTCAACGTGCTATCGAAAAATAGGTATAATAAATACTACTCTCTTATCTGCGATGAATTCATCGCTCGTATTTATTTTATTCTTTTCAAGAGGGAGTGCCCAACGCTATCAACGACATAAAAAAATATGATATCCAAGGTAGGCCATTGGTATTTGGATGAGTGTGCCACCTACATTAATGTGTTTGGGGCCACCAGAGTACCACATCTCCTACCAAGTCATGTCCTGGACCAGATTTTCATAGGATAAATATTCTATCAAACCATATTGCAAGGCTACAAGTCCACCTTGGTCAAGGAAAAGAAACAAGCATTCATACCCTATGGTTTCCATGTAGGGTTCTACTTGGTAATGAATACCTCTCAAGCCAAACAAGAAGGGTTGAGCCAACGCAATTTCATATTCCTGACAGGATGATTCTGCAAGCATGATCCAAAGGGCTTGATCTTTCAACATACTTCACAAGTGTCGTCCTGCTAGCCGTATTCCCATGTCAAATTCAAAGATGAATTCTTCACAAAAAATGCCCAGTACTGGGACAAGGTGGTACAAAGGATGTTTGACCCAAAAATGACCAGGTTCAGGGCCATGAGCCTAGATGAACAGATGAATAAAATAAAATAGTAGGCCCAAGAGGCCCTCAGAGCCAACGAAGAAATTAGAGAGGGAGAGGAAACATGGGCTTCCCTGGTGTATCTGGTGCAGAATAGGGGATTTCCCATGACACGGGAGGCACAATAAAGGGGACTTATCATGATAGAACAAGCATAGAGAGAATTCTATCAGCTACAGTATTACCCAGTGTTATAACCCTAAATTGCACCACACATGCTTACCTAGCATCAGGCCAACTCATATCCCTTACTTGCCACAACTCTGTTGAATAACTCTTTGAAAATCCTCTTGTGTCAAGGCCGACACACCCTAACCCATTATTGCATGCGTTTTCATGCTGGATGACTCACAACAGCCTGCGTGTACCTAACAAAGCACAAAAAAATGAAAGTTGCCAACGGAAGAAAAAGCTATGGGTCAGTTAACTGAAACTCCCAACCATGCATGGCCGAGGGTTCTTCCAAAACCCTAGCTCCTTCTAGCCTATAAAAGAAGGGGTAGGGGTACCATTTGGAAGAG
>JZKD02S1679850.1:24647-62632 GCA_000966675.3 Picea glauca | reverse complement strand
GCCTTATTAATATTGACCTTTATTACATCAGAATACATTGTTCTACCTGTGTGAGGGGTTAGGTCCATAACATGTCCTCCCCCTTAAAAACAACCTTGTCCTCAAGGCTTGAGATGTGGAAATTGTTGCAGAATGGTAGTTGGTTCCCAAGTGGCATTTGCTAGAGTTGTATCTTTGCACTGGGCTAACACTGCCTTGATGATTCACTGACACATGTGATGCTCACGCCAGTCCAAAACAGCTTGTGGTTGTAGCCAAATGGATTCTTATTCGTCCAACTTGGAAATCTTGGTTTGAGTTTGGCACTTAGCTCCAATCACCTTCTTTAGGCATGAAACATGAAAAATAGGATGGAGGTTAGAATGACTAGGCAAAGCCAGCTGACAGGCCACCTGTCCCACATTCTTGAGAACTATATAATGTTCTACCTTGAGGGAAGTTTTCTTGTAAGGTTGCAGTCAAAGAAACACCTAATCCCCTTCTACAAAATGACATTCAGGGCGACCTTGATCTGCTTGTTGCTTCATGTGATTCTGGGCCAGGGCCAAATTCTATTTGAGGGTAGGGAGAATAGCCTTTCAAGCTGTAAGCATTTGGTCAACTGCCTAGACCTTCGAAAGAAAACTGGTAAATATGAGAGAACTGGTGGTGGCTTTTGTACATATACTACTTCAAAAGGATTCATGCAAGTAGTTGTATGGTATGAAGTGTTGTACCACCATTCAACTAGGGGTAACCATTAAGCCCACTGATTTTGATTTTATGATAAAAAAACACTTCAAATATGTTTCCAAACACTTGTTGACAACTCCAGTTTGATCATCCATATGGGGATGATAAGTTGTGTTGATATGCAATTGGGTGACTTGTAGCTTGAATAGGTCTTGCCAAAAAATATTGGTGAAATTTGGGTCGCGATCAGAAACAATAGAATGTGGCATACCATGAAACTTGAAGACCTGATCCATGAAAATTTGAGCCACTGTGGATGTTGTAAATGGGTGTTGAAGAGAACAAAAATGAGCATACATGGAAATCCGATCAACTACCACCATGATGACTGATTTATTGCCCGATTTAGGTAAGCCTTTAATAAAATCCATCGAGATATCCCTCCAAATAGCAGGTGGAATCGGAAGAGGTTGTTGTGTGCCAGGATATTTGACTGTTTCTCCCTTGTTTCGTTGACACACATCACATTCAACCACAAAATTACAAATTTATTGTTTCATACCATCCCCCCCAAAAAAGAGTTTGACCCTGTCATAGGTTTTGGTAAACCTAGAGTGCCCAGTTGTGGGTGTAGCATGAAGCTCAGAAAGCACCGTGGATTTAAGTTTTGATTGTTTAATTAAATACAAATGACCTTTGTATCGAAGCTCATCATGGAGCTAAGAGTACCATGGGGAAACTGGATAATTGGACTACAATTGTTGTATCATATGTGAACTTTTGGGATCATGTAGCCATTCCTGGTGAACGGCTTGGAGCCAATCTTGTACAATGAAGGAGAGAGAAAAAATGGATCCTTCATCTTCATATTTTCGGGAAAGTGCATCCACAACCACAATGTCTTTGCCTTTCCTTTAAATGATATCATAATCATATCCAAAGATCTTAGTCACCCTTTTTTGTTTCTCTGGGGAGTAAATTTGTTGTTCCAGAAAATACTTGAGGGTTTGATGATCTGTCTTAATTTGGAAGAATTTCCCCAATAGATAAGGGTGCCACAAATCAACAACATGCAGAATAGCCAACATTTCCTTTTCATAGAATGATTTGCCCAATTTTTTTTCAGACAATTGTTTGCTGGTAAATGCCAAAGGCCAACCCTCTTGCATAAGGACAACTCCAATACCTTTTCCTGAAGCATCACATTCCAGGACAAAGGTCTTTGTGAAATTAGGAAGCGCCAAGATTGGAGTGGTGCACATGGCCATCTTCAAGGTTTGATAGTCCTGAGAAACAATTGGAGTCCAATTGAAAGAATTATTTTTAAAGAGTACGGTGAGAGTTGCCACAATCTTTCCATAATTCTTAACAAACTTGTGATAATAACTTGTTAAGCCCAGAAACCCTCGCAAGATTTTGAGAGTCTTTGGGTGAGGCCAGTATTGCATACCTTCAATCTTTTTAGGATCCACCCTGACAATGTTCTTGCCAACAATATGACCCAAGTACTTGACGTCTGAGGTTCCAAAAGCACATTTAGATTGTTTCTGAAGAAGTTGGTGCTAAGAGAGTAGATGGAGAACGTGGTCCACATGAGCAAGAAGGTCTTTGCAGGGTTTTCTATAGATGAGGATATCATCAAAGAAAACTAAGACAAAATGACGGAGAAAAGGGAGAAAGACATGATTCATGAGGCTTTGGAAGGTGGAGGGGGAATTACACAAGCCAAAGGGCATGACCAAAAACTCATAGTGGAACTCATTAGTTCTAAAGGCAGTCTTAGGAATGTTTTCCTCTTTCATAAGGATCTGGTGGTATCCAGGACAAAGATCAAGTTTAGTAAAGAATTGGGCTCCACTCAATTCATCCAAGAGGTCATCAATGATAGGAATGGGAAATTTGTCTTTAATGGTGAGTTTGTTAAGGGCGCGAAAGTCAGGACACATGCCCCAAGAAACTTATTTCTTCAGGACCATAACCATAGGGGAATATTAGGGGATCGTACTAGGGAAGATAAGGCCTGTGTTAAGAAATTCTTGAATCATTTTCTCAATTTAATTTTTTTGGGAAAATGGGTGACAATAGGGACATATATTGGGAGGAAGTATTCCTGGTGTAAGGGGAATGGAATGATCATGAAAACCGTGAGAAGGAGGGAGTCCCTAGTGAGTGGAAAAGACCAACTGATGTTTAAAAAGGATGGATTGGAGGTATTGTGATACAGAGGGTGTCTCAGTTTCCTGTATGGGATGGAGTTGGGAAATAATGATAGAATGACCTTTTTTGAGCAACTTTTCCATGCGATGGGAACTAATGATCTCACGTGAACCAATAGTGATGCCTTGGAACTTATATTTTTGTCCCTCCTAGTCGAATTGCATGGTTAATTCCCTGAAATCCATGAGAATGCTACACAAAGTCCTTATCTAGTCTCCACTTAACACAATGTCACAACCACCCATGTCAATAAAAAACATATGAGATTTCAGGTGGTAGTCACCAATTTGGAGACACACATTTTCACAACGCCCTCCACATTTCATGGAGTCACCATTGGCAATCATGATTTGGAAATTATTGGCTACATGGATATAACAATGAGTTTCTTGGGAAATGTGGCAATGAATAAAATTATGGGTGCTTCCACTATTAACAAGAATGATGACCTTCCTATTCTTGATGTAACCGATTAGCTTGAGGGTTTGGGGAGAACAGAAGCCAATGAGAGAATTTATGGAAATGACCAGTTCTAATTCGGGAGGGTCTAAGGGGGGGGTTATGTCAGGGGTTTCAGGTGACTCAAACACAAGGGGAGTTTCAACATACTCTTTTGAAATATCCTCCGAAATGGCCATAATTTTTTTTTTTCCTTACACTTGTGATCCGAAAAATATTTGTCATCACAATTATAAAAAATGCCTTTGAGTTGGTATTCAACCATTTCAGCCCTGGTCCATTTTTGGATCTTTAGTGAAGGAGAGGGAGTAGTGGGATTTACTATTTTAGTGTGAGGGATAAAGGGGGGTTTCCAATTTTGAGAAGATACAACTCGTTTTTCTTCTTTGTCTCTTTTAGTAGCCTCCACCCAACTCTGAGGCTGAGCCATGAGGACATGGGAACATATATCATGCTTGAGGCCACTGATAAAATAGTCTCAGAAAACGGCATCAAACATGCCCTCTGTCTGAAAATCGAGGCGCTCAAAAAAAGCTATAAAGTATTCCACTGTTCTTGATTGTTTAAACTTTGTCAAACGGCCTAAATGGTTGGTGTCAGTGTCAAAGTTTTAATAAAGATTTTCCACAAAGTGTGTCCAAGCAATATAACCTCGACGTGAAGTTTTTCTCCATTGCAACCATTTCCAACGTTCTTGATATAGATGGAGAACACCATACCGGAGTTTTTCCAAGTCATATATAACATCGTATAAGGAGAAATAGTGTTCCATTTGGGTTACCCAACCAGTGGGATCTCAACCATCAAATTTGGTCACATCCACCAGTGGAAGGCGTAAGTCACGCTGAAAGTGATGGGGCTAAAAATTTTGGGAATGAGAGGAAGTTTCAGCTTCGGTATGTGGTGTTGGGTCATATAAAGGGTTATCTACAGGGATATGCAGCTTGGTACATATCATCGAAACAACAGATTCAATATGGGTAGTCATGTCTTGTTTGCATTCCTCGATGGAGGTGACAATGGAGGACTACATGGTGGTATTGATGGCAACAACATTGGCACTGAGTTGTTTCATTTCTTGTTGGGTCTCTGTGAAATTAGATTGCAAGGTATTGAAGCAAGCTTCCAAGTCTTGGCTACGGGTAAGGTCCATGATGACGAGGGAACCGAAACAAGGTGAGTGGGATCAATAATTTTTCTAAAAAAATATATGTATGAATGTGATAAGGGCGAAGAGATAAATACAATGGAATAGGTCTCAAATAATGGTGTAAAAAATTCCAGAGTTATACTCCTACGGAAGACTAGGAAACTGGATATTTTTTTTTTTTAAACCTACGGAGTTATACTCTAGTTTGAAGAATACTGCAGTGATGAAATTCCCAAATGATTAATCAGGAAGAATTGTGTAGTGATTTGGCATCTCGAACACAGTTTCACGACAACAGATCTTGTCTGTTTTAATGTTTTTGTTTCCATCCCGAAGGGTTAGGTATTCAAGGGTTCTACATATAGTTTTCCCTAT
This sequence comes from Picea glauca, assembly GCA_000966675.3. NCBI lineage: Eukaryota > Viridiplantae > Streptophyta > Pinopsida > Pinales > Pinaceae > Picea > Picea glauca. The sequence continues at coordinate 57,759 of JZKD02S1679850.1, read as the reverse complement.
GCAATAGCTCTTTGATATATGTGTAAGGTCCAACAGTAGTACTCAGCCCAATATCTCAGGGAACTAAATAAGGAGGCTAGACCGTGCCCTTAGTCGTACTACCCGACTACCCAGGTACTAGAGAGTATCTTCCCGAGCGTTGTTCTCGATGGCACTATAGCAGTCAGGCGGCCGATCGGTTTATCTAAAGAGGGGTTTAGGAAATCTAGGTCGATCTATACAGAGGTGTTTTTTTATGCGCTAGCACTCGAAGGGGTACCAACAGGGGTTACAAGGGTGGCCAACAAATGTGCGCTTAAGTACCACTTGTATTTCCTGCGTGTATGAATCCCTCAATCGTGGGTTTATGCATGTAATGAAAGTTCTCTATGGCTTAAAGACGTCGGAATACGTCTCTTCACTGAAAATAAATTAACCCACAATTTATACCAAGGAAAGTGCTCTCATACACTTGTAATATGCCAAATATAAAAAGTATCCAGAACATAAATAAAATTCTAGAAATGGAAAAATAACAATAATATAACCGGAAAAATCACCACAATAACACTGAAATGATATTAAAATAAAACCATAAAGAGAACTTTGATTCTGAGAGAAATGTTCACGGGCCTCTTAAAGGGGGAAAACTCTTGTCGAGAAGAGATTTATTGCAATAATATCCAAGCTAGGGTTCTCATACACTCGAATCTTATTTATAATAAATATGTCTATCAATAGAACCATCTTGAGGAAGATCCTTCTAGAAGCGAAAGCTTCTATTAGGTCTTCTTACATTTGAATTATTCTACTTTATTCCAAGGCCTTATTAATATTGACCTTTATTACATCAGAATACATTGTTCTACCTATGTGAGGGGTTAGCACCATAAAAATTTAAGGATCTAATTAATACCTGATCTCGCATTAGTTGCTACCTCATGCGCCAATCAAAACAACCATTTAAAATCATCGATAGACCACATCACCACCCGCGCCTCTGTTGTCAACTCATGGCTAATTTAATTTATAGATATTCAGTGGCAAATTTGTTAAAATTTCACTCATAACCTGAATTAAATGGCTGATGCGACATGATAAGATCTTCCTTGTTTAAATTCTCTTGATCCATTGTAAACAAAATCATTTTGTGCATAAGATAATTATGGAGAATCCAAAGGAGAAATATGAGAGACTCGAAGGCTATATCAACTCTGTGATTATCAAAATAACCAAGTTTTAATAAGCTTTAGAGGTATGTATCCGAGTCTGTAAATTTTATACGACTATAATTTATATCTTTTATCCGGATTTTTTTTTTTACACAGTCTCTGAAATTTTATTTTAAGTTGCAAGAAAAATTCTTCCAATAAACCCAACTACTAGACGATTGTCAAGGGCACCAAAGTTGAAACAACCAGAGGTAGGTGAAGGCTCTTCTCCAGGGATCACAAAACAATTGGAATACACCCCGAGGTCGGAAATTGTCATTAAGACAACAACGAAGAAGGTTTTCATCTAGCCTGTAGCCTTTGGTGGTACAAAGGAAAGAACAGGGTCCAAGATGGTTCTCCCACATTGGGGGGATCTATATAACATGATTATCCAAGAAGAGTACTTGAAATATTTCCCACACAATGATGCAGACGTAAGGGTGTGGGATGATCAGGTGTTCTCAAACATCAAACAATCACATATACATATGGTAGCAAGAAAAAACCCCTTTTTCCCTCCATCGAGGTTCTTAAATGGATCATCAACCACACAGAAACACATAAGTGTCTAATAAATGATGAAAATCGCAGGTGTGTCAAATTTTTCCTCCTGGTAGAAGTTCAGAAGTATTACAAAATCAGAGACCCTGAGGAGCATCTAAGCACAGACTTCGCGTTGAAATTCTATGAACACCACAACACCATCTGAGTGATAGCCTCATGGTGGAGGGAGGACATGAATTTCGCCCACTGGAGCACTAGCTAGTATGGGAAATACAATTTAAGGGAGCCATACATATATCTGATGTCCCTCATCTATCGATTGTACCGAGTGAAATATTTTTCTAGGTTTTCAGATGCATGGATTCCTTTTCCATACACAGTTTCCATCATGGGATGTAGCTTCAACTGGGGAGAAATAATATCCAAAAAACTGAGCATTTGTGTGCAACAGGCCTAGGTGTCGAAGGAAGGGGAAGAACCAATGTTTTACATGGATTCATACTTGCTCGATGTCATGTGCACCAAAAACTTCTTCGTTGGCATGAATCTGAGATGGAATGGTGCAGAACCCTCAGTCCATGTCTACTTCAACGTGCTATCGAAAAATAGGTATAATAAATACTACTCTCTTATCTGCGATGAATTCATCGCTCGTATTTATTTTATTCTTTTCAAGAGGGAGTGCCCAACGCTATCAACGACATAAAAAAATATGATATCCAAGGTAGGCCATTGGTATTTGGATGAGTGTGCCACCTACATTAATGTGTTTGGGGCCACCAGAGTACCACATCTCCTACCAAGTCATGTCCTGGACCAGATTTTCATAGGATAAATATTCTATCAAACCATATTGCAAGGCTACAAGTCCACCTTGGTCAAGGAAAAGAAACAAGCATTCATACCCTATGGTTTCCATGTAGGGTTCTACTTGGTAATGAATACCTCTCAAGCCAAACAAGAAGGGTTGAGCCAACGCAATTTCATATTCCTGACAGGATGATTCTGCAAGCATGATCCAAAGGGCTTGATCTTTCAACATACTTCACAAGTGTCGTCCTGCTAGCCGTATTCCCATGTCAAATTCAAAGATGAATTCTTCACAAAAAATGCCCAGTACTGGGACAAGGTGGTACAAAGGATGTTTGACCCAAAAATGACCAGGTTCAGGGCCATGAGCCTAGATGAACAGATGAATAAAATAAAATAGTAGGCCCAAGAGGCCCTCAGAGCCAACGAAGAAATTAGAGAGGGAGAGGAAACATGGGCTTCCCTGGTGTATCTGGTGCAGAATAGGGGATTTCCCATGACACGGGAGGCACAATAAAGGGGACTTATCATGATAGAACAAGCATAGAGAGAATTCTATCAGCTACAGTATTACCCAGTGTTATAACCCTAAATTGCACCACACATGCTTACCTAGCATCAGGCCAACTCATATCCCTTACTTGCCACAACTCTGTTGAATAACTCTTTGAAAATCCTCTTGTGTCAAGGCCGACACACCCTAACCCATTATTGCATGCGTTTTCATGCTGGATGACTCACAACAGCCTGCGTGTACCTAACAAAGCACAAAAAAATGAAAGTTGCCAACGGAAGAAAAAGCTATGGGTCAGTTAACTGAAACTCCCAACCATGCATGGCCGAGGGTTCTTCCAAAACCCTAGCTCCTTCTAGCCTATAAAAGAAGGGGTAGGGGTACCATTTGGAAGAGGAAAAAATATAGTGAAGAAACTCTTCCCATTTACATAATCCATTGTCCCAACCCTTTAGCCTTTCCTCATGCCAAAGGAGATTTAATGTAAAGTAGTTGAAGGACAGAAGAAGAGGAGCCTAGGATCAGGTTCAAGGAGCAGTGGTCGGTCTCATCTTTTTTGTAATTTGATTCACTTTCAGTAATAAAAAGAATACTTTTCCCTTCCCAATGCATGAATTGTCTATGGTTTGATTAATTTATGCTTGATTTCTAACCCTTGAGTATAGAAGTAGCATGCATGCATAGTTGTTGTTTGTCTTGAGTCCAGGTCATCTATGGAAGGAGCAGCGCAAGAAAGTAATCGAAGAGAAATGGAGGATCTACATCGAACGCCGGTAATAAGGTTGGTGTTCCTTTGCCATGCATTTACTGTGAAAAAGGGGTTTAAATATTGGGTTGTAGGTAAAAACGTAGGTTCTATTCGGTCAAAATCTGCATGCAAGTCTGACCCTAGTTTGCTAGTCTATAGGGTGTTTTCCCAACAACAGAATTGGCGAACGTACTGGGGAGAATACTCTTTAGGGTTCCTAGATTTATTTAAGTTTTTGTGTAGTTTAAAGATTAGGTTTTATTTTTTTTCTTTGCCTATCTTTTTCTGTAAGGTCCAAACTAGCAGGGAGTCTGGTTTTCCATACCAACTTTCCCTAATGCTTGTCTGACTATAGTTTTCGGGAGACACAGAGGTGCACGTGGCCTGCAGAAGATCTGCATGCGTGTACCCGCGCCCTATCCTCTGACAACCCACATGTGAATGCTAGCTGTAGAGATAGCAGTAGCGAGTAGGAGTTCAGAGAACCTTAGAGGAAATCGTCCTCTTCCCTGTCAGAATTACACATTCTCAGGGGGTTTTCTGGAATCCTGTATGAATCTTGTTGGTTCACAGTCCTATCTCAGATTACCTTTTTTCGCCTGATTATTCCTTACATTAATTTTATTTTCTATTAGAAAGAGCATACAAGCCTTCAAGGGACCCTGGTTATCAATACCAGAGGCCTCTTCCTAGTTTGGATTGCCTGTTTTCATATTTTTTCTTAGGATTTAGATATATATGCGGCCTGTGCAAGGTCAGTCTACGTGTACACGCTTTATGTCTCTGTTCAACACGCGTGTTGTTTTAGTGACAGTCGTGTGCTTGGACAGGCTACTTTTTTTTTAGGGTGGGGCAGTCATCCCCTCCTTTGATGAGAATTATTCCTCTCAGGTGTTTGAGTATAGGTTTGAACAGTCAGTAGGTTAAGTCATCTTACCCTTAGCCTGCTTTTTCTCAGTTAATAGTTGACAGAAAAAATAAAAATAAAAAAAAAATAAAAAAAAATAAAAAAAAATTATATTTTTTAGACAAGCGTGATAGTATTTGTTTTTTTTATTGCCATTGTGTGATTCTTTACTTTGATTCTTGGCAATCTTCTCTTTAAGACAAACTTTGTTTTTCTTGGTTTTGTGCTTGTCGGTATTTTCCCTTTGTTTCTTTACTAGCACTTAAATAAATAAATAAACTTTTTTCATTTTCTTCTTTGGTTGAAAGGTGTGTTTCTACATCATTAGCTAGGGAAAAGTATTTTGTTTTGTAAGTTTTTTTAGTTCACTTAGATCATAAGTAGATCGTAGTCGAGGTAAATTCCTTTAGGTTTGATGTATAAAATCTTAGAAAAAAAAAAAAAAAACTTTCTTTGTGAAAAGTCGTTGAAATTTTGCATTTAGTAAAAGTCTTTTGTTTCCATTTTTTTTTTTCATCCATTTTTGCTTTGGTATTTACACATCATCATTTTCACCCTCATACACCTTGATGTAAGATAAAGCCATAAAATAAACGCTAATTTTAAAAATCTACTAGACTTTTATGTTTGTAGCGTTCACAAACTAGTTCAGGACTAGGGCCTTGAATTAGGTTGGAGAGGAAACTCTTCAAGGCCATTCAAAACCAAACATTAGAGTCTAAGATAGGGAGTGTATAAGTCTAGTTTCGTGGAAGTTATCCGAGACCCCCCTCTAACACAGAGGATACATACGATGTCGCGTGCGGAAAGGTAGTGGAGATAACCCCTCCAAAGTCGGACCAATCGTAGTGGAGAACACATATAGAGGGCTTGTTTTGGGATTCCGTCGTTTGCATTTTCCATGGGGCTTCGTGGATCTCAAATCCATTCGAGGTCCTCATTTGTCTTCCAGACCTTTTTCTCTCGATACCCTTGACAGGTTTCGGGCTTGATACCCTGCTCATTGTGGTCTACCCGACTTTCAACTGTACCCGCCTGGTGACTGTTTGCGTGCTGGCAACCTAGTTGCCAATATTTTTAGGGACATACACAGGTGACTGCGGGGGTATACCACGGTACCTAGGACATACATCGGGCCACTCTTTGTAGAGTATACCCAGAGGGTGCTTCCGTTATCAGGTTGCACTTGCACCGGTAAGTTGCTCTAGTGTTGGTTGTTGTAACTGTTCTTCCAAATAGTTTAGTGATTGCTTGACTTATCTCTTAGGGGATTATTTTTAGTGTGTGTTACTTTTGAACATTTAGAATACCTTAGCATGTCTTGTATATTCTCACATAGTGGAGGATCTCGATCTCCCCCGGTCATGAAGGCTTCTTGGCCTACCGCCAGTTACACTGGAGCCACCCCCGCCACCATTAAGGCGGAAGCTAGACCAACAAGGGTCTTTTGAAGCGACCAGATTACAAACCTTTGTGCCCGAACAACTCTTGGAAGAATAAACCACCAATATTGGCTCATTTGAAACCCCAACCACTGATATATTGGCACCGTTTATTGTACCAATCCAATTTCACGAATGCCAGATAATGCCTCACACAGCTATGGAAACAAACATTGTTACTTCTTCTAGGAATTCTTCAATTCCCACCACAGTTGCTACCATAGGAGAGTCATCTCCTAACTTACTGTCGTTAGTCTGAGCCACCATGGTCTCGGTCACAACTATGTCGCACAGTGGACTGAACCTGTCTATGGTGGCGGCCACAAACCCCTTCACACCTAGTGCGACAGGCCCTCCGTTCTCATATGATATGCCTAGTTCGGGTACAAGTCCTGCACTAACCTACTCCACTTTACAGACTTTGGGTCTGGAGGCATGGAGCTCTAACACTCCTCTGCAAGGTCAACTTGGGGGCACTCCTGTCCCTTTTAACGCTTTTCCTTATGCAGGAGGTCATATCCCTCCTTTGTCCCCTTCGCTTGGTGTTTCGCATCAGTAGTCTATCGGGAAGCCTACACGCACTAGTTTATTTGGAGCAGGGAGTCAAGGAACACCTGTGCACAGTATGTTGGTAGGTTCGACACCGTTTTCTTGGAACGAGATGTTTGTTAACAACACTTTCTCATCAACCGCTTTCCTCTGTAGGGGCAATCCCATTTTTGGAAAATCTACTCCTGTGTAGGGTACTATTCCTGCACAGGGGGCACCTATAGCAAGACCTTGGAACTCAGGACAAGGATCTGTTCCCTCCTCTAGAATGCCATTATGGGGTAATTCTTTCCACAGTCAATGGAACCCTGGACAGACTACTATGCCTCTCCCATCAGGACCGGCATGGGGTAATCTTTCCCAAAGTCCTTCAAACACGATGCATGCCCAACACTCTATGTCCTTTATGGGAAATCAGCTGATGATGTCTCCACAGATGAAAAATCCTTACGCTAGTCAGGGCCATGGTTTCTACTAGAATCCGGGCTAGCAGCCAAACTTTTCCTGGCAACCTGGTGCCAGTCAAACTCCAGGACCCTTTTTCCTAGGCTATCAGCAACAACCCAAACTACCATTCCTGGCGATGTTACACTTTCCAGATTTGACAAGGTTGTTAAATGATCCTATTTTTCACCATCCATGTTGGCCTCCTATGCCAACGAAGTTTCCTTCGGACATTCCAAAGTTCGAGGCCAAGCCTAATGAAGATCCAGGTGATCATGTGACTACCTTCCATATTTGGTGTTCATCTAACTCATTGAAAKATGACTCCATACAGTTGTTATTGTTTCAACGTACTCTTATTGGGAGTACCACGAAATGGTACATCAAGATCGATCGCTCAATATACTCTTCTTTTGGYGAACTGGCGATGGCCTTCCTTAACCATTTCTAGTTACCTGTGAGATACGATGTTGGCACAGAGCTGCTTGCCAATTTAGAACATACAACAACGGACCATATCTCTGATCATATCCGAGAATGGAGACGCTGGAAGAGTCTAATCAAAGTACCATTCCCACCAACATTCCTGCTTGAGTGGTTCCTTAAGTATTTGGTCCCACAGTTATCCAAAGACGTCACGACTTCTGGAGTTTTCTCCGAAGAAGATGCCATCATGAGGGCTCAACAGTTTGAGCTCATCTATTCTCAGTCTAGTTTATTATACAACATCTTGCCAGATGCGCCACGTTCGATACTGGATAAAACTAGACAGAGAGTTGGACCACATGCCGATGGTATTGTTGGTTCAACACAAACCAAGCCCACTGGGTAATTGACAAAATAGTTGCAACAGTTATCCATACAACACACAGCAGCCAGCCAAACTACTGCTTTGGTTGTTCCCCCTACCCAAACATTGGAAGTACACTCTGTACAGTTGACTAACCCAAAGGACACCCAGTAGCCTGAAGGGAAGGAAAACCAACGAAAGAAGGGTAAGGGGGATAAAAAACCCACTGATAATGCTGGCGGGGACACCATGGAAAAACAGAAGTCAAGGTATCTATGCAACTTGTGTGTGGAAGAACACCCAACCCATATTTTTCCTCGACTTGCAGAGGCCCAAAAGTTTGTCACACAACAACAACAGGCAGTGTTGAATAATCCCTTTCAACATGGGGAAACTTTAACTCAAGCCTCTACAAGCACAGAAGGGGCCAACCAAGAAACCTTCCCTCCTCCAAACAATCCCTCATCTTCGAATGTATACATGGTTAGAAGTGATGCTTTCATAACGACTAGAGCGCACGACTATAGTAAACCAAGTGCTTCTGAGAAGGGTAAGGAAGCCGATCTCCGATCTCTTCCTCTTCAGACCGAGAAGACGTTGGGAGAAACAATGACATGCATTCCAAAGGGTGCATTTAAAAAATCTTCTCACAACCCCAACACAAGGGTCGCCTAGAATTACTCTGTGGTGGAGGATTTATCACAAACCCCTTGTGCGATGTCTGCTTTGGAGGTCCTCCAAAGCTGCCATGCTCAGAGGAAAGCCTTGTTAACTGCTTTGGGCTCTACTGAGACTTGTAATCTGGGTACCATCATGTTAGATACAACTGACCTAAAACCTCGTCTTCCTTACCATGTAGCATTTCAGATAGTAGTGGCTCATCCCACGAAAAGTTTTACATGGAATATCTTTTGCACGGTGGTCGACGAGGGCACCTCGACATGCGTTATGTCGTTATCATGTTGGAATTCCATTGGCCAGCTCGCTTTGTCTCCATCACCTACTCTCCTCACTGCTTTTGACGCTCGTTCGTTGCGACCAAATGGCATCATTCCTTCTTTCCCTGTGCAGTTAGGAAGGAAAACCATGTGTGTTGAAGTAGAGGTAGTCGATGCTCCCCTCGACTATAACCTCTTGTTAGGACAGAGTTGGACCTATGCTATATAAGCTATGGTTGCTATAGTTTTCTGAGTCTTGTTGTTTCCACATGAGGGTCGGATAGTGACCATCGATCAACTGTCTTTCTCCAGACCTGACCCAGCTTTGGGGGCATCCACGGTCCCCATGATTGATAATCCTCAACCAGGTGTTGTTAACGTAGGAGTTGGTTTGTGCCCATCCTTTATGGGTACCTTCGATTAACCACCTCCTCATGATGATGTCAAATTTATATCTAATCACCACAAGGTTGAGATTTTTCAATTTTCTTCATTCCGCATGACTTACTTTGAGGATATTTGGATTCTTCCTTCCCCATCATCCATGATGGATGAGACAGGGTACCCCAGCATGTCCATGCCCTTGTCTTCCACTGAGGTAGTGTACTCTTTAGTTCAGCATGCTTCAGCTAACCCTGATCTGACTCCTGCACAAGAGTTAGATCCACTTCTAGAGCCTATTTGGGCTTAGGGTTCTCTCACGAACGTCGATTCGTTAGACTTAGTCTTGCCTTCTGATGAAGCAGTAATCGAAGCAATGACTAGTCCAAAAAAATCTTGGGAAGATCTTCATCATAGATCATACTTTCTCCCATAGTTAAGACGAATCAAAGAAGGAGAATTCACCATTACCATGACGGGAGATCAACCATGTCCTATTAATCTCTTAGCTACACAAGAAATTTATGCTGAGGGGAATATTGCGACTATCACTGAAACTATACCCATCAACATCTCCCAAAACCCTGGCGTCGTGGAGAATTTCTTCGTCGGAGCAGATTTCTCCCACGAAGAGATTCAAATTTACACGGATCTTTTCAAAGAATTCCACGACGTTTTTTCCTGGTCTTGTGAGGAAATGCCAGGTATCGATTCGAAAATAGTTGAACATGAAATCACAACGTATCCTAATGCCAAGCCTGTTTGACAAAAACTTCGTCCAGTCAATCCTAAGAAAGCAGCAGCCATCAAGATTGAGGTTGAGAAATTGCTAAAGGCATGTTTTATTTATCCTATCCATTTGATTCAATGGGTGTCAAACCCTGTGCCGGTCAATAAAAAACAAGGCACAATTCGTGTATGTACCGATTTATGTGATTTGAGCAAGGCATGTCCCAAAGATAATTTTCCAACACCATTCATTGACCAAATCATTGATGAATGTGTCGGTTGTGAAGCCTTTTCATTCATGGATGGTTTTTCAGGATATAATCAAATCCAAATCAAACCTGAAGACCAACACAAAACGACATTCATTTTTCCGTGGGGTACATTCGCATATCGTAAGATGCCTTTTGGCCTTAAAAATGTTGGAGCCACATTCCAGTGGGCCATGTCTTTTTCTTTTCATGACCTCAAACATATAGTCGAGGCCTATTTAGATGATTTAGCATCACGCTCTCGCAAGCGAACGGATCATCCCATCCACCTTAGACTAATCTTCGAACGTTGTCACTACTTCAAGATTCGCTTGAATCCAAACAAGTGCAGCTTCTGCGTAACGTCAGGAAGTTTGTTAGGTTTCATCATATCAACAATAGGGATCATGGTCGATCCTCTTAAGGTGGAGGCAATAATCCAGTTGCCCCCCCATGCAAAATCTTACAACTTCAGAGTCTACAAGGCAAGGCGAACTTCTTGCGATGCTTCATCGCCAAGTATGCTGAAATCAATAAGGGATTTATGCGTTTACTAAAGAAAGGCATTCCTTTTTTCTAGGACGAAGCTTCTCAACGCTCTTTCGACGCATTAAAACACGCCCTCACAACCGCACCTCTGCTACGACCACCTAACTATAAAAAAGATTTCTTATTATATTTGGTTTCCGAAGATTCAACCATAGGAATGGTTTTAGTTCAGGAAGACGATTCATTTTCAGAGTACGTGATCTATTACCTAAGTCGAGGCCTCGTAGGACCGGAAATCAATTATTCTCATATCGAAAAACTTGTGTTGGCAGCAGTTCATGTTGTTCAACGGTTCCGTCACTATGTTCTGTTTCGCAAGACCACCATCATTTATGTCATGAATCCATTCCAGTACATGTTGGCATGACGAGTTATAGGCAAAAAAATCAGTAGATGGATAGTTATCCTCCAAGAATTTGACTTAGACTTTGTTTCAGCAAATTCCAAGAAGTCATTGGTCTTCGCAAAGCTTATTTTAGAACTTCCAATTGAGTCAGGTGACGACATGCTTGAGGAATCACCTATCCAGGGGGATATGTTTTTAATTGCATATTTAGACCCCTGGTATGGATATATACTTATCTATCTCCATACTTTGAAGTTCCCCACCTCTACTTCTCATGACGAGTGTCGGCGGATACGCCATCAGGCTAAGAATTATCTCATACTCGATGATACGTTGTATTGGAGAGGTGTAGACTACATCTTGCATCAATGTCTCACTCATGAGAAGGCCATCATAGTGCTCAATTATTTCCATACTGGAGCTTGTGGCAGTCATTTATCTGGGTTGGCAACAACCCAAAAGATTTTACGAGCAGGTTACTTCTGGCCGACACTTATCAAATATTGTATCGAATCGGTCAAGAAGTTCCATCCGTGACAAATCTTCTCTCAGAAGATGAGGGCACATCCTGCTCCTATGTTTCCTGTCATCACAGTTGGTCCCTTCACTAAGTGGGGGATTGATTACACTACATGCAACCCCCCGTCAACAAGGGGGCATCGTTATATCATCATAGCTATCGACTACTTCACTAAGTGGGTCAAAGTTGTGCCAACATTTAAAGATGATGGAGAGACTGCATCTCTCTTCTTATTCAACCAGATCATAGCAAGGTTCGGCGTCCCAAGAGAGATTGTCACTTACCATGGTAGTCACTTTCAGAACCAAATGATGACCGAATTAATGTCAAAGCTTGGGTTATGGTAGGAACATTCATCACCTTACTACCCCCAAGCCAATGGGTAGGTGGAAGTTGTAAACAAAATTCTTAAGACTATTCTACAACGAACTATCAACTCAGCCAAGTCAAATTGGCATTTGATGTTATACTCTACATTATGGGCTTACTGAACATCTTAAGACTACAACTGGTTTCTCACCTTTTCAACTCATTTATGGGCTGGAGGCAGTCTTTCGCATCGAATGTCAAATCCCCTCTCTAAAATTGGCAGTACAATTATTGCCAGACACTTCTCCGCTTGAAGAACGGTTAGTACACCTTGAGAATCTTGATGAGAAACGTCGTGATGCGGCCTTGGCCAACGGGGCTCACAAACATAGGGTCAAGTGTCAATATGATAGGTTCGTTCGTCCTCGAATTTTCTCTGAAGGCGACCTTGTCCTGGTCAATGACCAAGACAAGGACCCTCTGGGGGCACGAAATTTTAAACCCATGTGGTTCAGACCCTTCATTATAAAAGAGGTATTAAAAAAGGGCACTTATCGTTGGGTTGATTTTGAAGGGAATGCTTTGGCGGAGCCTAGAAATGGGCTCTACCTCAAGAAGTATTACTCATAAACAGGTCACTGTGGGTAACTTTTTGTAACATATGTATAGTCTTTGTACTATTACTTTTTAAGTTTCTTTTAAAGTGTTATGGACGTGTCATTGATGTTATATTTTGTCAATATGGCATATGTCAAGTGAGTCTGAGGTGTTTGTTGGGTATGCAGACGGTGCTAGTCAACACATGCAGAGGCTTTCCTCTGCACCTTGGGTAATCTTTACACCACAAGGTCAGTTGTTATCTTCCGGAGGTATATGCTTAGGTGACACCACAAATAATGTCGCCGAGTATAGTGCAGTTATTGAGTTTCTTCATGATGCCTTGTCATTGGGTACCTCTCATCTCTGGGTCTATCTCGACGCTCAACTGGTTGTGTCGTAGCTAAACAGAGTATACCAGGTTCATGATCCAACTTTACACCGATGATTCCTTAGGGTACGTCTCTTAAAACGAAACTTTGATTATATTACATATTTTCATGTTCCTAGGAGATTAAACCAAATTTCAGATACTCTAGCTAATCAAATTTTAGATTGGCATCTTGCCCACATATAAAAGAACATGGAAATAAACATGTAAATACATTTTTTCACATAGAATCCATAAGACACAAAAAGATAAAAACCATATATAAACATTATAAAATAACCAAAGTACATAGATGGATGCAAGCGCCTCAAAAATGGGAATAGTAATGAGTCATCAAGCTTATGCCCTCAAAAAATATATACAACTAGGTGCTCATGGCACATACAAAGTCTAAGTCTGTTCAGGGCCTATGGGCCCTATTATAATCATCCACAGCATGGGCTAAAACCTAAATAATCGAACCCATGTATGAGGTGCCCCCACAACATGAGGATACATGGATGGCGGCAGGACCTCTATCTCCGCCATCAGGACTGTGCGAGTGAGAACAGTGAAGTTCCGCTCAATTCGTCTAAGGACCCTCTCGACCTCTCCGGCTGGGAGGTTCTCTACTACTGCTGCTCCCCTAGCGGTGGTAGCCGCGGCTTCTGGTCATGGATGACGCATATTCCATGCATAATCGACAGGTCGCATGGGTCCCACATCTGCATGAAACAAACGTTTACCCATCAAATACTCTGGCATACAAAAAATGATATATATAACAAAAAGCCATAAAAATTACATATGCAAACAAAAAAGCTACAAAGGTGGAGACTTACCCATCTCCCCTCGCTCCTCACCAGGAGGTACGGGTATCTCAATATCTCTAGAGAAATCTATCCCTGCATACGGGTAGTCCTCAATCACAGGGATGTGTCGTGACAGCCAAGCAAAGAAATAATTGTTGAAGGACTCAACGATCCTTCCACCACCCTGTCGCGAAAGTAATACTGCCCATCTACACACTGTAGGGAAAGAGGCCTGATGTCCTCGTACTACAACCCGAGGACTGAAACTCAGAACTCTCTCAAAAAAGAATGTACAAAAAATGGTCCTGAACCTGAAGTTCCTCTGTGTCCACTGTCAACAATCTGTCAATTGCCTATTCATGCACTCGAGCAGTGTGGTACTCCAGTCAAAAATTTTTGCATTCATGCACTGGATGGCACAGTTCATCTGTGCACACGACGCCTGATGCAATGCTGCTGAGCTGGTAATCCGCTCAATCAATAACAATATAGTCTGCAGTGCTAAGTTAGTAATCTTTCTAATGGGTACCTGGGAGCCCACACGTTCAGTCTCAGCCTCACAATGCTCAGCTATCAATTCTGAGATCTTGCTCGACCCCGCAGGAAACGTCTGGAAGTTGACTCGTTCCCCTCTCCTTGAGAGGCCAGTTAGAAAATAGATATCCTCGGTGGTGGGAACCAGTGATTTCCCCTCTAGCATAAATGCCTCTGCATCATGGTGCTAATAGTCAATTAAGGCATTCAGTATCCTTAGTTGTGCATGCATAAATGGACATAAAAATAATTTGAGTAAGCTACATTGCATTAACACGGCCATGACATTTGGATCTGCTGCAACCAACTCACTGATTGCCTCATGCTCCCTTTCCCTCCATTGGACATACATCCTACCAACACAACAAGGTAAAGGAGGGTTAGTACTTCCTTTTAGTTTTCTTTTTCATCATAAAAGGGGGGTACACACAGGTTGTAGAGGTGATAGTCGCGTGTACACGCGGGCAGACTTTACTCTGCCCGAATGTACACGCGGCCTGTCTAGAGATAGCCCGCGTGTACCTAGGGCCGACCTTTTTAAGGTAGACTCCCATCAAAAAAATAAACTAAATAACGAAATTGAAGTATTGAATAACTAGATAAGGGAGTTTGTACTTACTTGGTCCAAGCAGAAGTTTGTTTCGTCCACTGTAGCTCCCGTAATCACTATTTTTGGCAAAGGGGGTCTTTTGGCTCCAGAGTCAATTTCCAAATCACCAATGGTGATAATGAGCTGCCAGCTTCTATTTATAGACTTTTTGGCCTCTTTTTGTCACTTTTTTGGCCTCTTTTTGTCACTTTTTTGGCCTCCCTTATTAGTTTCTTTATACCAAAAACCATTTAGAGTGATTCAGGAGTTATATGGGAGGGATTTGATCGGGTATTGGGAAAAAAAATTTTGAGTTTTGAGAAAATATTGATGGTCCATAAAAAAAATTCAAAAATCAACTTGAGCATATAGGTTAGGTTACCACCCCAACTTTTGCATCTCATTGTCTTGTTCTTCTTCTATAGGATCGATCCCATCAGGTTATGACATGGAACCATCATATCTTCTCTAGAAGTGTCGCAACTTGGTGGTAGATCTTACCAGAACATGGATGCCCTAGGTAGGTCCTGGTTGCATTATGGTGTCCATGCCATTTCTAAAAACACTATAGTCTCAGGAGTCTGTATAGTCTTTCCTGAATTTGAGTTTGAGCCTCATTTGTATGAGTCTTTTTCACTCTTTGTATCACCCTCAGGACTCCCAAAAAATAACGGGTCTCCTTTTAATCCCTTTTCAGACCCTCTAAAAATGAAAATATTGTCGAGCGATCTTGTGGCCTTTCACGCTCGTTAAACTGAAATTTGAAGTCACGTCTGTCCGACGGTAGTTTACTACTTTTTCGGTCTGGACGGTCAATTGTATGAACAAAGGTATACTCTATCGAATTCCCATTCTTTAGAAGAGTACTCTTAGGTATAATTTTATTCCTTTTTTGGGCCTGAGGGGCTAAATTTACAAAAAAGAAACCCCCACGGAGTCCATAGTTAAGCTCTTTTCAGACTCTCTAAAATTGAAAAGATCGTCGAGTGACCTTATTCTTTCACACTCATTAAATTGGTCCAGAAGAATATTCCCGACGGAGTCCATAGTTAAGATTTTTTCAAAATCCTTAAAAGTGAAAATTAGCCGAGTGATCTTGTCCTTGTCACACTCTTTAAAATCATTTTTAATTGATGTCTAATCGGTGCTAGTTTATCCCTTTTTCTAACCAACTAGACTATTGTCGAAAAAGGTACCCCAGTGGAGTCTCCTTTTATGTTTTTTCAGACTCTCTAAATATGAAAAACCACCGAGATTACCTTCTCTGGGCTCGTTAAACTTACATCGAAGGATGTTACCATTGTGTGTTCTATCAACCGCACTTGCATACCTTATCCACCAGCCTTGTGACAGTTTGCTTCTTCATCTTAACACCTTTGGTCATCGGAGGATTTTTCCCAAGTATCATTTTACTAGAACATCAGTCTTGTCCTTGTGCCTTGAGATTGTATGTTTGCAGTACTCGTTCCTCCATTGTAACGTAATATTCCTTTATTCTTTTTCCAAAATTATCGAAAATTACAAAAAAATCAAATATACCCCAAAAAGAGTATGGTAAAAGTATTTTCTTTATTGGCAGCATAATGAGTCGCCCTTGGATAAAGCACATATGTCCGTTTGATCACTAGACTATGGGATGTAGTATGATCTTAGGAATTTTTTCTCGCTATATAGAGTTGTGTCCTCCACCGTTTGGTTATTCTTCCAAACATATGTAGAGTTTGCATTGCCTCCTGCTTCGTAGACATATGATTAACATATATGTTGCCTGAGTCTTATCACTTGTCATGCTATTGTCCAAGGGAAGTTTGTCACTAAGCCTGAGTCGGCCCCTCTGCAATATGTCTCTTGTCCGCATACCCGACCATCTTGAACGTCCAATCAAGTCCTTGTTCGAAATCACTGAAGCCTTCAGTCCAATCATCAAGATTATCAAGTTCATAACCGACGAGTCGTCGAATACCTCTAGGTAGTGCAGTCGTACACTCATATTACACTCCTACCTGAGTTTAAGAATATTTTGAAGTTGTTTCTCGAGTTTCGAAGTCCAGCCATCAGGCCGAATCAACTTCTGCAAGATGGATACTCTATATGTATATCTTTCTGATTTCGAGATATAGCTCCACTGTGTATTATTCACGGCTACTCTTTATAGTTAATTGACATGGATCTACAGTGTATTTGATTGTTAGCCATGGTTCTATTTTATCCCGAGCATGGGTATGCCTGCCTCGGTGAGACATTTGTTATTTTGCAGGCGACACCTCCTGGTTCCTGATCCTTGGGCTCAATCATTTGGCACATCAGTAAAGATTGGTAATGTATTTCGGCCATCAGATGCTCTTCTAACCTCACACATTAGGGGGCATCTTTTATAACCCTAAATTGCACCACACATGCTTACCTGGCATCAGGCCAACTCATATCCCTTCCTTGCCAAAAATCTGTTAAACAACTCTTTGAAAATCCTCTTGTGTCAAGGCCCATGCGCCCTAACCCATTACTACAGGCGTGTGCACGCTAGCTGACTCACAACAGCCCGCGTGTACCTAACAAAGCACGAAAAAAGGAAAGTTGCCAACAGAACAAAAAGCTATGGGTCAGTTAACTGAAACTCCCAGCCATGTATGGCCGAGGGTTCATCCAAAACCCTAGCTCCTTCTAGCCTATAAAAGAAGGGGTAGGGGTACCATTTGGAAGAGGAAAAAATATAGTGAAGAAAATCTTCCCATTTATGTAATCCATTGTCCCAACCCTTTAGCCTTTCCTCATTCCAAAGGAGATTTAACGCAAAGTAGTTGAAGGACAGAAGAAGAGGAGCCCAGGATCAGGTTCAAGGAGCGGTGGCCAGTCTCATATTTTTTGTAAGTTGATTCACTTTTAGTAATAAAAAGAATACCTTTCCCATTCCAATGCATGAATTGTCTGTGGTTTGATTAATTTATGCTTGATTTCTAACCCTTGAGTATAGAAGTAGCATGCATGCATAGTTGTTGTTTGTCTTGAGTGCACGTCATCTGTGGAAGGAGTAGCGCAAGAAAGTAATCGAAGAGCAACGAAGGATCTACATCGAACACCAGTAATAAGGTTTGTGGTCCTTTTCCATGCATTTACTGTGAAAAAGGGGTTTAAATCTTGGGTTGTAGGTAAAAAAGTAGGTTCTATTAGGTAAAAATCTGCATGCATGTCTGACCCTAGTTTGCTAGTCCGTAGGGTGTTTTTCCCAACAACACCCAGACCTCATATAAATAAAAAGGGTCCCTGCCAACAACCCAATCGGAATACGGGTAGGTCCAAGTGGCCCAGAGATAATACAAATTGATGAAATCACCAGGTTAGATAACCCTGAAGTTACAACGCCACAGGCTAGATCACTAGGGGATGTTTTAGCTCAGCTAGAGATAGAAAGGACATTAGGTAGAGAAAGTGCACCAAAACCCCTCTGTACCTTAATAACAATCTATGACGATGAGGAGAGTTCAGAGGTGTCCATGGTGACTATGGTGCAGATCACAAAGGAAAAGGAACCCAGGAAGGATTCTTCCCCAACTAACAATACTCGAATTCAAGCCCTTCCGAAGAATGACCAGGAGGTCGAAAGTGTATGATACATTGAGCTACTCGATGTACCAGAGACCCAGGAGGATAACCCGGAGGAAGAGCCAGGTTCGGGCGAACAAGAAGTAGAAGTTCCATAGCAGGAAATCGGCATCTCAACAGCCAATTATCAAGTAACTACTGATCCTGCCCTTGATGCTTCAATATTATCCATTACTTTACTTCCCAATGAGAAAAAACTAGAGGTCGAACGTTTGGAACACATGGAGGAGGTTAAAGAACCTAGTCTTGAACATATATACATTTTCGAGAGCCTGGGAAATATGCTTACCTGGGGAGATCAATAAATCCCCGAACCCATGGATGAGGTTTCTAACATACAAGCCATATCCTATGAATGGAAGAGGAAATCCATCATGAAGAGAACTACCAAGAAGAGGAGGCTTACTCTGGATCGCTCCATCCTCATCGCCATAAAGGAAAAAATGATTAGCACAAAGCATGCCAAGACATCCGAGCTTATCGGTGCAGGGATGGAAATCACAGATGCCACCCTGGATAGAGTGAAAATGGATGAAGAGGATTTGGCCACCGCGCTGAAAGATTTGGAGCATCTATGCCATTTGGAAAAATATTATCAGGACTCCACACAGGCCACAATGTTCTTGAGAAGCGAATTCCAAGATGCCTATAGTAAATTCACAAATGAGCAACACCTTTTCATTGCAGGAATAGCCGATTTCCAAGAAGACACCGTCATCATTCTTGTGACATGAAAAGACATGGAAATATGGTATGAGAAAGCACACCAAGCAATGGAAAGGATCAAATACATCAAAATCATTCAGTAGGGCCGAGATGTCGAAGAACACAACATTCAGGTACTAATGGATAGCAACATTGATCACATAAAGAAGTCATCCGAATACTAGGTGAAAATGGCCCAAGAAACTTACTAGGAAATTCAAGAGAAATGGGTTGAGTGAAAAAAGAGATGGACCAAGATCAATCGGGCGATGAGAGACATTGGCCTCCTAGAATTTGACACACCTGATGACCTTCTTGACTTGCACAACATAGTCAAATTACATGATGAACATGACTCATCATCGGATGTGGAGATAACAAAGGTGGTGAACATCGTGTCATGACAAGTAAAATAGTTCATGGAGCACCCAATCAAGGCTCATATAGTGCTACAATAGTTAAGTGCTAAAGTAGTCCAATATCGAGCATGAGTAGTGGAGATAAAAGAGATCCTTTCGACCTCAATGGGCCAACATAGGTTCTCGTATGCCAATACCTGCAATGAAATATTCGTTAAATGGTCAGAGTATGATAAGAGTCATCCACTCAAGTGAGATAATTTTATGACTCTTAGAAGACTGAGAGATGATAGTTCCATGTGGCAATTTTTTGTTTTACTTACCTACACTTTTGATAGTTATTTTTAGTTAATAATATGTTATAAATAAGGGGATCAACTTGTTAGAAAAGGTCGATGGTGTTTTCAAAGACCCTCATTTTTGGATTGTAAAGAACTATTTCAGAGCTGCCTTAATTGAGAAGTCATGTTTAGAACCAGAGACAAAGTTTTATTTTTTTCATCAAAAGCGTTTATGATTGGATCTAATTTTTATTTATTTATGATTTCATCTCATGAATGGATTCTATAATGAGTAAGAGCCTTTGAATCTATTGATAAGTTATCTAATTCAATATGTTTATAGTTATTGTCTCTAATTATGAAGAGTAAATCATTGTGTTAATATGTGATTGATGATTAGAGTTAAGAAAACTATTTTTCTTCCTGTAGTTTATTGCATGTATATTTTTCTTCTGATAATTTTATCTCAGTCAATAATTGGAGCACCAACGGGTTAATGTATTAGTACTAGACTTGTTGTAGATGTAAGAATCATTGTCTGGATGTTTGATTATAAGGGTTATCTCGAGATCAACCGTATTCAGTATTTCAGTCCTTTCCCCTTTGTTACCCAACTGTTTTATATCAACATTCATCTTGTATCGGTCCCACCTATAATATAAAATAAAAAAAGTGAACGTTCGAACTAAAGGAGGACTTTTCACAAGAATACATCTTGCCAATCACTACATAAATCCCATGGATTAATTGTTCAGATCGCAAGATATGGAGAACCGTTCAACCATTAACGTTGCAGAGTCTATTTGGGCCTCAGTGGCGGGTTTGGTTCCTATTATTGTTTTAAATTATTTTAGGACCCCTCAACAGTACCCAAATACAAAAAATACAATGAAAATAAAGTGAGGAAAGAGGTAAAATCTCATGGGAAAACTTCCCCCTCAAGGTACAATGTATGTAAAAAGAAGAACTGACAGTTGCTAGGAAACTTTGTCCTTCACTCATAGACAACTTTGCAGAGAATATAACTTCTGCTCAGTGAAGGTCTTGGTGATTATGTCTTTCATTTGTTCCACTAAAGGAAGGAACTGTAGGTCAATGATCCCCTCATGTACTAAGTCCCAGATGTAGTGCATGTGGATCTCGATGTGTGTCATCTACGGCCTCTGAATTGGATCTTTATTGAACTTCAGAGTGATTTGATTTTCACACCAGATGACGATTGGCTGATGAAACTGAATGACCAACTCAGTTAGAAAATTGTGTAGTCACATAGCCTGAATGGTTAGGTTGACTACCCCTTTGTACTCTGCCTCGACTGCATATATAGAAATGGCATATTTCTTCTTGCTCGACCAACAGATAGGCCCATAACTAATACTGAGTGAGTAACTAGATCTAGACTTGAGATTAGTTTTGTCACCATCCCAGTCAAAATCAGTAAACCCGATGAGATCTAATGTAGATTCTTTTGCATAATGAATCCCAAAGGTGATGGTTCCCTATACGTATTGAACGATACACTTTGCAACCTTCCAATGTAGCTCATGTGACTCCTGCATGAACTTGGAAAATGTGCCAACTTCTTAAGAGAGGTCTTCTCTAGAGTGTGTGAGATACAAAAAACTCCCCACTAGTTGTCTGTATAGTGTGTTGTCAACCAACACAGTGTCCCCTCCATACTCAAGTTTGAATCCTGATAGGAAATTATTCAGAGCAGACTTGTAGTTTGTCATGTGAAATCTCTCAAGGAGATATCATGCATACTTCACCTAAGACAATTTAATTCCTGATGCATCCTGGTCGATATCAAGTCCAAGGAAGAATTGTAGAGGACCCATTTCCATCATCAAAAACCTGTCATGTTGAATCCTCTTGACTGCAACAATCGTTGAAGTCGAGCAATTGGTGAGAATAAAATCATCAACATACAAAAATAAGAGTAGAATTGAATCAGTCATCCTGAGCATGTATACATTCAGGTATAATTTACAATGTACAAAGTTATGTGAAAACATGTAGGATTCCATCTTGGCATACCATGCCCTTAGAACCTGCTTGAGGCCATAAAGGGACTTCTTCAGTCGAAAAACCAAAGATGAGTCTTGCATAAATCCCTGGGGCTGCTCCATATAGATATCCTTAGAGATATCACCATGAAGAAATGTATTATTCACCTCCATATGATGGAATTCCCATCCCTTGGTTTTTGCAATGGAAAGTGCCAATCATATGGAATCCATCTTCACCATTGGAGAGAAGGTCTCATCATAGTCAATTCCATGAACCTGGTGAAATCCTTTGGAAACAAGCCTGGATTTGTATCTACTAATATTTCCTTCCACTACGCTCTTGGCCTTGTAGACCCATATGCATCTGAAAACTTTCCTCCTAGAAGGAAGGGGAACCAGATCCCAAGTCTAGTTCTCGAGGAGGGATTTGTACTCCTCTTACATGGAAGATTCCCAAAAGGGATTTCCAACATCCTTGCCATAAGAATGTGGATATGAATAATGAACAAAGAAAATATTCCTAAAGGGAAATGGCTCAGTGGCATTGAGTGCAAGAGGAGGATCCTCGAAATCAAATCGATTCCTCCTAGTATTGATTGGATCACCAACAAGATACCCTGCATCCTAAAGAGTATTATGTTCCCACTTGGGCCTCTTCTCTAGCTCTACATCTGCATATGGATTCTCTAACTATGAATCTAACTATATTGATTATGTATATGAATCATCTGAGTCATCTGAATTAGAACTCTCATCTGAAGAAGATTCGACATCTGCCTGATCATCATATTGAACAGGTGGAAGAATGAAGGTGTCTACATGTGGCTACTGAGATACATGCGAGACACTTTCCTCAAATTGGAAACTTCACTCAATGATGATCTGGTCTAAGGAAATATCAATAAGTCTATATCCCTTCACAGCATCGGGGTATCCAAAAAAAATACACTCAGTGCTCTATGGATCAAGTTCCTTCCTCTTTTCAGAGGGAATCTGGGCCCATGCACATGAACCAAAAATATGAAAGTGGGTCACTTCTGGTTTGAGGCTGCTCCAAGCCTTGTAGGAGGTCTTATCCTTGACATATCTATGGGAAGATCTATTTTTTATGTAGGTTTCACAATTAATTGCTTTGGCCCATAGTATCTGTGGTAGTGACTTTGCATGTAGCATGCAAGATGCTATCTCTTTTAGAGATTTGTTTTCTCGCTCAACAACTTCATTTTGCTATGGAGTATAGGGAACTATGTGTTGAAACTGAATCCCTACCTCATGACAAAGATTTTGGATCTCATGATTGACATACTCTCCCTCGTTATCAGTTTGGAGGAATTTTATTTTCTTTCTGGACTATGTCTCAACTAGGGCTTTGAAATATTTGAGGTGTTGAAAGATCTCATATTTTTTCCTGAGAAAGTAAATCCATGTGAAACTTGAGAAATCATCAATAAAAATGAGAAAAAACCTCGCTTAACTGATAGATGGATGCGGAAAAGGACACATGAGGTCACTATGGATTAGATCTAAAGGATAAAAATCTCTTTGAGTCTTTCCTTTGTTGAATTTCTCTTGAGGGTGTTTTCCAAGAACACATCCCTCACATAATCCCTTGGAGAAGTGGATTTATAGTTGAACATCAATAAATATTTTCTTTCTAAGTTGTTTCATATATCTTAAATTCAAATGCTCGAACCTTTCATTCAATATCCTACTACTTTTATCAACATGGGTAAGTAGTAAACCATAATACGGTTCAATAAATTTAGAAAATGTATACAATCTAGATTGATGATTTACCTCACCAGTAGTAACCATGGAATTGGTTTGCATGACATAGATGTCCACTACATTTGTTTTGAATATGAATTTCTTTTTGGTTCCAGAATTTTCCATCTGATACACAAAGCGAATATTGAGAAACAAATTGGGAACGTGAAACACATTCTCGAAGATTACGTTGGTGAGTTCAACCCTCCCTTTGTTGGTGACCTCGACTGGAGAGTTGTCCCCCATAAGAATAGCATGACATTTTCATGCATCCAATGAAGAATAGACTTTTTTTTTGGAAGCCATGTGATGTGATTCTCCTGAATCTACGATCCAAGCATCAGGAGAGGAATTAATGGAAATCAAGGCATGGCTAGAATTGCCTTTCTTGGGATTCTGATCTTCTAGGTTCTTTCTTCTTGGTAACCTCGGGGATGCGATCTCCAAGTTTTTGTTTCTGAAGTATTTGATTCATTAGATCTATATTTTTCTACATGCATGCATATTATGGATGGAATTCTTTATGGCAGTATGAACATTTCTCCTCTTTTCTTCCCTTTCCCCCTTTGGATCTAGAGGCAACAATGAATGTTTTTGTGTACCCTTCCTTCTTCAGATGTGCATGAGCTTTCCTTTTGTCTTTATATTTATATTTCTGATATTGATGGCTTCTATATTTCACAATAAGTGCATGCACCTTTGGGCCTTTGATTTTTCCCATGTTTATGATCTTGGTTTTCTCTTTTATGAGGGATTCAATAAAGTTCTCAAGAGAAGGCATCCTCTAGGTGGCTCCAGAGGAGAATTTGACTGAATGGAATGTTGATACAAACATGAAGAATTCAGGACCAAGTTTGGAGAGAATGAAGCGAACCATTTGTTTCTCCTCCTTAGATTTATCAACCTTGTTGGAAACATCACCACACTTAGAGGGGGGGTGAATGAGTGTGGGGCTCTTTTTCCCAAAACTTCCCTCTTACACATAACTCCCTATTTAACATTAAACATTTACTCATTACCAATTGTTGTCATTTATAACCAGTTAGATGTGAACATATATCAAAAATATATCTTCAACAAGTCATCACCACAAGGAACACAAAGAACACAATATGTATGTACAATTTTTCTTTTTATTATGGACAACAAATAAGGGGTTTTCCAACAACAATTGAATAGAGTAAAATTCTACAAGAGAACCAACTCTATAATGCAAGACTCAACTTACATAATCAACACCAACTGAGATGAGGCAACAATCCCCAACATATATCAATATGTCAATAGGTACACGACCTGTCAGTAGTGCAACCCATGTGTGTACGCGCCCTGGCTCACTAAAACTTGCGTATGCACACAACCAATGTATACAACAACCTACGTATACCTTCTAAGATGTTAGGGTTTGTCCTTCAAGATCAACTCAGATTCTCTGTAATCAATATATCATTTTCTGATGTCTCTGACTATCCAATCTGACCACCAGCCAGTCACAACACATCCAAGCTCTCCAATAGCTTGCTCATGCTCCACAACAAATCAATATGAATTCTATCTCAATCATGTATAAACAAATAGTATACCATAGAAATCAAGTCACCACTGAATCACAAGAGTATTGATCTCTCTCTCAACCAAATCATCCAAAATTAACCATATCATAGAAGACATACCAAGAATTCCCTAAGCATTCACAACATATCAAACAATAATATCCATCAAGATAATAATGTAACCATACCAGTGTCCGAGTGATAGATCTGAGGCCATAGAATGCAGATCAGGAACCTGCCTCATCATCCAAGAGCTTGGCACTAGCTCAAAAAAAAAAAATATCCATGATTTTATCCACTGTACGCTCCCTATAGATAGTTAGCCCGTGTATACCTTCAATGTATACGCACCCTATATACAAACAACCCGCGTATACATCAGAAACTAGGGTTTCTGAAGTTCCGATAATTTTTCCATCAAGATCTCCGACATTGTCAAAACTTTGATGCATCCATGAGATCCTCCTCTCGCTCTGTTCCTTAGAATAGATCTTCAATCATGCTCAAGGGGTCCACACTAATAAGAATCTCTCCATTAATACTCCAAAAGATATTCTCACAATAAGATCTCCATTGATCCTCAAAAAGGATGATCTACAAAAGACCATTACTATCTTAGTTATAATTTTATCCTCTAGGTCACTTAACCCTTTTTTTAGGTTACTTAACCCATTTCTAGGTCACTTAACCTATTTTCCTTATTTTAGGGTTAACCACTTTCCATAAATAGAAAGTTCTCCAATACTTTATCATTTAAATATTTCTTCTTGATTTTGTCACTTCTCTTTATTATTTAAATAATCCACCTCGACTTTGTCACTTTACTTTATCATTTAAATAATGATTTCTTTTTTTAGGTCACTTTGACTTCTTTGACCTTGGGGGCTTCAAGATTTCATATGGGGGTCGTTCAACTTCATAAAGACATAACTCTCAAACCGTGAGGATTTATGTGACATTCCACATACCACTGGAAATGGCATGACAAGCACTATCCATAGAGGATAATTTCACCAACAACTTCATTGATCTTCATCTCATTATTCCACATACAATCATGGGTCCTCCAACCATTCTTCTAGGATAACTCAATCCGCAAAGCGTCTTCCCATGAGGGATTTCACCATAAGGGGACCACTTTGGAGTTCATCCATTTGTGCACCTTATCAATCATGATAATATAATAATGAGTCATCTATGAATTTTTCCAACAATACATCATATACCAATGAAACCACATCGATCCATCTTCATCTATGCATTCTCATCAAGGACAATACATATCAATCATCAATCAATCAATCCTTTGGAATCAATCAGAAAATCAATCACTTGAAATAAATCAATGACATCAATCAATCAAACCATTGGCATCAATGACAAAACCATGGGCATCAATGACAAATTGATCGAACACACCCCGCAAGATTTGAGTTGCGACAGTAAATCCTTGAATTTTGTAAACAAAACTTGGATATTTTTGAAGCTTTTTGGATCCAATGTGAGAAATTCCACCTCAAGCATGTGTCCCCTCATATCATCCCATTTTCCAAATATCCATTACAATGTGGTCCAGGATTCATTGGCGGTTTTATAAGAAGATATGTGAAAAAGGAGATCGAGAGAAATAAGACTGCAAATCGTTTTGAATGCTTCATCCATTCGATTTAAATACTTGGATTTTTCTATGGCTGATGTTAGTTTTGTGTCTGTATTCAAGGTTAACCTATACAATCCTCTATTTCAGAGATGAAACATTATTCTCTCCTTCCGTGGAAAGTAATTGTAAGGTGTAATAATGAATTCTTTGGGGAAATCCATCTTTCCATTGTCTTCAATCTTTTGTACCTGCAAAAACATTGGTGTATCTTTTTCTTAGAAATACGTTAGCTTTGATACCATGTAAATGTGTTGAACCCACACAAAATAGATCTAGCTATAAAATACCACACACATTTGCAAAGAGAAATTGAGAAAGAAGAAGCAAGAGATAAATAATGGAAGAATTATCATTAACCGTAATGAATAATGAATAATTTACACATGATATACTCTGTATAACTGAATCAATGCACATTGGAGGAGAACCAATGTACCATAGTTATGGTCTAGAGTGATATGGACGAATACAAACAGTTATGGGAGAAAACTACCACCTAGTCTTGTCTCTCAGAAAGTTACAAGAGTGAACTAGCACCTAGCTGAGTTAAATAGTCAACCGATCTTTAGTTAACTGACTGAAACAAAGTGTAGTGAGGAGTAGATCAAGGAATCAAGGTTAATGCACCAGTATGGTGATGAAACCACAACTAATGCGCATTAGCATGGTGATGATCCCAATGTTTCATGCTGACAAAACCAATGTAGCATCTAGACTCAACTCAATGAGTCAAACTGATGTGTCAAATGAAGACAATATTCTCTAGGTGGAATATTCTCCCCTAAAATATAGGAGACTGGATAATGACTAATAATGACTAATAAAAAAGGAAAAACCTTAGGAAAAAAAACCTAACTGTGTGTGAAGTAACTCCAACAACCTCACCATGATGCGGAAATCCCATCAAGAAGTAGATTTCCTCAACTTCAATTCCCAATGGTTGTCCATCAAGGTTAAATGTCTCAGTATCCGGATCCCAGTAGTTCACTAGCAGCTGAAGCAGTCTCACTTAAGCCCTCATACCTTTGACTACCCAAAACTTATATATCCCACAACGTTTTAAGGCCATCTAGGCCCCTGGATCTCTCTCCTCTGCAACATCCACCTCTTCATGCTCTCTTTCTCTCCACTCTAGCACCATCCTTCAAGATTCAAATCATTTGTTGAGTTAGAAACATTGAAAAAACCTTATCCATAGACATGTGCGTGAGATACAGTGTACAAAATCTCATATAAGGTTGCTTATACACTGGCTATTTTGCAAAAATTCGCATATAGGTATGTGTATACATGACCCAATGATATGTATCCTGCATACACCGTATTTTATAAATTGCACCCTAAAAAACTCAAAAAAGGAGGCCAAATTACAAATTTTAATCCACTAGAAAGAAAGAGAGGAACAAGATGAATTACATGGTCCATAAGGTTTTTGATTTCGTCGCTCATATCTCCCTATGGAGAGTTTGATTGATGCCTCCTACATCTCAAAGTTTCTTCATTGAGTCTATGTTTCCAGAGTCTTTGATATGTCTCATGCTCTTGTTCAAAGGTTTTCTATCAACCTGCATTGGCCATTCCTCACAAATCTTGACTTTGAATGTCAACCATACCCTCAGTATGTCTTAGAATTACATGAAATTGTAGTACTATCGTGCACCCTGGTGCTACTTTCATCATTGGTAGGTAACCTTGAACCTAGCATCCGACATTACACCATTGGTCGCTAACTGGGTGGTTTCCCTAGTGCTCAACGACAAGAAATATATTCACAAATCGAGATTCGTGCAATGTCTTGTATTCCATTAGCATTATTGGTGGTTTTCTTTCCTTTGTCAATAATTTTCCTTATTGGATACTATTTGGAGGGTCTTTTTCATGTAGCACTTGCATCTGGCACATGTGAAATATGCACAGGGTCATTGGTTTATGAACATGTTCTTCATCTGATTTCCTCCAAATCATCAAGCTCCTGCTTTGTACCTCATGATGAATGATGAGAGATTCCTTAATTCTCTCCTTTCAACGGGTCTCCTTCCATCAAATTCAACCCATCTATTCTGGAAACAATACCTAGAGTCCTATGAGTACTTAGAGGCTTATAGTCCTTAGTTGCAGTTTCTCCCTCCATCAGTAGTTGGGAATACATCAATTTATCCTGATCGATGGATTCTTCATGTGTTCGACCCCGACACCTTTATTCACACTTGTAAGAATGTAATTGGTGCCTTGATACCTACTTTCATTATCTATAGATTGTTTCATGTTTGTTAATGGTATACCTTAATGACTGGTAATCAAATGAAGTATCATTCTTCTCGACCTCAACTTATTTATTCACACGATGTAGACTTGCACCTTTGGCAGAATGTGTGGAATAATTGAAGACATCAATTCATAGTCGCAACTTTCCTGAGTTGTTTCTATCCCTCATTGGACTAGTACCTGTGTGACTTCAGTGATCATGGGGGATCATATTTTACTCCATTGTATACAGATATCTTCAGATATATTTTGGCACTGGTTTTACTAGGCCTTGTTCATGACTATGTTAGACTTTGGCATGTAGCCACCTTTGTATTTTCTATTCATGGAAATGAATAATATTTGGTATATTTTCACATGGATTTGTAGTATAATTCAAATTGTCATCCATGTGTGCAATGTAAGTACATATTGTAATATGCACATGAGAAACTAGTTAATCAAGCTGAGTCTCCATTACTCCACTTCTGGGTATTATAATATATTTTGGCCATCACAGATACTCCTCTGACCTCACACATTAAGGGGAATTTTTTATAGCAAGATTTTCCTCACCTATGCAAAGTTGCTCAAAAGGCCTTTTTTCCATTTTCTTATGAAGACTTGAAGTCCCTTTCTGCAAATCCTTGAGATAAAAAGGTATTTTTCCACATATATGTGCCCTAACTATTATATAGCATGCGTATACGCAGGTTTCACCACTACATCCTGCGTACATCGAGTTTTGTGCCCAAAATTAAAAAATAGTGTCAAGTTTCCATGTCATGTCACGTGACCAATGATCCTTTACCTTCCATATACTTGAAACGTTCTTAATAGACCCTTCGGTTCCATTTGAAGGCTATAAATGGGCGATATACGAGCTATGGAAAAGAGGAGAATAGTTCAACTTTGAGAGCAAAGCTACTCTGGATACATTATTCACTTCATATTGAGTCTACATCCCTTTGTCCTTTTAAGTATGAACACATTGTTAAGCCCCCAAGCTATTCCCTACTTTATTGAGAACCTCTTTGTCTCCCTTATATGAGTTTTCTTTGGTGGAGGATTGAAGTGGTGGAGGCCTAGCTGGAAGGGACTTAGTTTCTCGGTTACGAATCGTGATGACGCGAAAGATTGTAATTCATTCACTTCTACTTGTTACATTTTAATAGAAATACACTTTTCTCATCCAATTAATATCTTGCAAATGTTTGAATTGTTATTCCATGGGTGTGTTTGTTATGAATGTTGATGTATTATTCTATTGAATGTGCTAACTTTATATATTATCAACATATGCTTTCATTTTTTGGTTGTTGAGGACAAGTTGTAGGTGTATTACTTTGAGTCAAGTGATCAACGATGGACTTCATCGAACATATGGACGAGGTAGGATCTTTGTCTTGTCACGTTAGCATATTTGTTTATATATCATTTCTAAGATTATAGTTGATTTATGCACTCATATTTGTTTGTTGTGGTTTACCATTAGCCATAAAGATATTTTCCTCGTAATAGTTTCTAGAAGAGCTATCAAGTTTACAACTTGAAAGAGAGTTGGAGTTTACAATAGACTTGAAGCCTGGAAATAAACTAATAACGAGAATAGCATATCGGATGTCAACACCTAAACTACAGGAGTTGAAAATTAAGTTGAAGTAATTGTTGGACTTGGGACTTATATGTCCAATTGTGTCGCCTTGCGGTGCGCCAATTATTTTTGTGAGAAATAAGGATGGATCATGTAGACTTTGTATTGACTATCGTGAATTAAACAAAGAGAAGATCAAGAACTGATGTTCATTACCCAAAATAGATTATTTATTTGACTAGATGAAGGGAGTTACATTTTTTTTTTTTACCAGATGAAGGGAATTACAGACTAAAGATGAAGATATCCCTAAGACCACATTTAAGACAATATTTGAACACTATGAGTTTACAGTTTTACCATTCGCATTGACGAATGCCTCGACAGTGTTCATGAGTTTTATGAATGAGGTGTTCCATGAATACTTGGATAAGTTTGTTCAAGTATTTATTGATGACATACTGATTTATTTCTGGATAAAATAATAGCATGACGAACACTTGAGATTGGTCCTACAGTGTCTACAACAAAACAAATTGTACGGGAAACTATCGAAATGTTCTTTTTACCAATTGAAAAGTCATTACTTGGGATATATCATATCTGGAGAGGGTATTGTTGTGGATCCAACAAAAGTATATGCTATTATGGAATAGCTAGAATCGAAAAACGTACAACAATTACACATATTTATGGGTTTAATAGGATATTAACAAGTATTTGTCCAAGTGTTTTTGAAGATATCAAATTCAATCACAGAATTGCAGAAGAAGAAAAATAAGTTCATATGGACTAAGAAATGAGGGGAATCATTTCAAAATATCAAAGACTTGTTGATGAAAATGTCGATACTAAAGGTCCCTGACATGGACCAATAATTATTGGTATGCACAGACACATCCAAGAAAGGTTTAGGTAGCGTTTTGATGCAAGACAGTCAAGTGATCGCTTACATTTGAAGGAAATTGAGAAGGCATGAAGAGAACTATGCAATGCATGGCATGGATTTATTGACAATTGTATATGCCTTGAGAGTTTGGAGACATTATCTGATTGGAAATAAAATTGAATTAAAGAAAGATCACAATGCACTGCAACATATATTTACGTAGAGTGACTTGAACGCATGACATAGGCGTTGGTCAGAATTACTTAGTGAATATGAATTTGAGATTAGTTACATTAAAGGAATGTTGAACAAAGTGGCAGATGCATTGAGTCAGAGACCATGCATATTCTTGGTAATACCTCTTAAGATGAATCTTTGAGAAAGGATTCTAACTTTATAGATCGACAATGACTGGTATAAAGAAGTTAAGTATAATACTGGATGAATTACCATGATGGTACCTAAGTATGAAGGTTATTCATTAGAGAACGATGGATTGTTGATATTTAACAAAATAATTTATGTACCTCTAAATCATGAATTATTAAGTTTGATATTAAGTGAAACACATCGAGACGTGTTTCATCTTCATCTTCAACTATATCTTTTGTTCTCGGTTCAACACTACCTACATTCTTGACCGAGATTTCTTCATCAACTTTTATGTCTATACAATCAACTAGTTTATGCAGTCTCTTATTGTAGCATCTGTAGTCTTTACTATTTGTAGCATAACCCAAGAAGATACCTTCATCAGCCCTATCATCATATTTTCCAATATCTTCATCATTGTTCTTCATATAACATTTACTCCCAAAGACTTTAAAATGATTGATTGAAGCAGATCTTCCAAACCATAGTTCATAAGGAGTCTTGTCACTATGTGGCATGAGATGAGATTTGTTAAGGATATGAACAACTGTATGAATTTATTCCACCCAATATGTCTGAGGTATGCTCCTTTCATTCCTAATTGATCTTTCCACTTGCTGTACTGACCTATTCTGCCTCTCAACAACTCCATTTTGATGTGGAGTCCTTGGAATTGTGTACTCTCTTTTGATCCCATGTTTATCACAGAACTCTTTGAAGTTCCCTGAACTAAACTCTCCTCCTCTATCATACCTTACTGCCTTTAATATTTTTCCTATCTGATTCTCAGTCAAAGCCTTAAACACTTTGAATTTTTCAAATGCTTCAGATTTTTCTTTCAAAAAGGCAACCCACGTTAGTCTAGAATAGTCATCAATAATCAACATAAAGTAATTTTCTTTTCTTGTACCTTCTTTCCTTGATGGTCCACATAGATCCATATGTACTAACTAGAGAGATTTTTCTGTTGAAGGAAAGTTTTTAGATTTGAACTGAGTGGGAGTAAGCTTTCCTATCTGACAGAGTTTACAAACAGATTCATATGGCTTTGATATCTTCGGAAGATATTTTACTGCTCAATTGTTTCTGAGTTTGATTATGTGATAAAAATTTAGGTGACCAAGTCTCCTATTCCACAACCAACTTTCATCATATTTTATTAAGTGAGATTCTTCTTTTAATACATAGACATTGTTTTCTGTTCTTATACCTTTTGCAACTAGTTGTCCTGAATCCACAGATTTTATTCTACAGTC
>JZKD02S1679849.1:829111-842498 GCA_000966675.3 Picea glauca | reverse complement strand
CTCAAGATATGGTGAAGAAAAGAGTGAGGAGAGGGTTCTATTTATACTTGGAGAGGCAAACCTACCTCTTTTGGATCAATGCCAAGTGTCCACCACCAAGCTCTAGATAGAATCCCAAGGAGGGGGGTGCAACCCTAGGGTTTGGGCGAAGGAGTGGAGAGGAATAAATGAGAGGTGAGGTGGGGGATCAAGCAAAAGGGTGACATGGAGGTCTAGGGAGGGCACACCACACAAGAGAGGGGTCCACAATTTATTAAAAACGATTTTCTAGGGTTTTCCCATGAAGGGGGGCGTAACTTCCCCTGGGGGGCGTGAGGGTTGAAGTGAGATGAATGGGTGAGGGGTTATTAAAGGTTGGAAAGGTTGGGTTGGGTAGGTTTGGGTTAAGAAACACATCTCTTACCTTTTTCCATCTTTGCATCACCCTTTTAACTCAAAATTACAAAAACTACATTTTTACAATGTCATGACCTAGCAATTTAAATTGCTGTTTTTGACTGACTGAGACCCTTGGTGGACAAACACCTATCAAAAGTTGTCCGACTGAGCTGAAACTTGGTCCAAGGGTGTAGGGGTGTCTTTCCATTTATTTTGAGCACAAATACCCCTATCAAAAGTCCAAGGACCTAGTTTTTTCAATTTTTGCTAAAAAATAATTAATTAATTAAATAATTAAACCTCCAAACTTTGGAAAATTTAATTAAAAATCAATTAATTAAAAAAATTAATCTAGAATCGATGGAATTCCGCGAAACTTTCTAAGATGTCTTACATGGTGATTTACATCATTTCTAAACAATAGTCACTAGAGGATAAGCCCATTAGAATGCCCTTCACCACTTTGGAGGAATTATTGCAAGTGTGAGGGAAAAACTCAAGGGAAATTAATAAGGCTGAAAAACCCAATTAATAACCTGAGGATAAAAAACCCTCGGTGAAAGGAACTCTCCCAATGAACCCATCCCAAGGTAACTGACCTAAATATAACCCATGCAGACCTATTACATTATTAACCCACGCAGGGGTGCAGAAATTCCGTTTACAAGAAGAAGTGTTGGTGGCAAAAAATGCCCTGTAGAACCAAATAATCTTTGACAAATGGGCATCTGATGATGCATCTCTTCATGGCACATGGAGTTGACCCCCTAGTTGGATAGGCGGTCAGCAAACATTACTGCTCGAATGGAGGTCTAATGAGCTACAATAGCAATGGTCTCATCATAGTCTACTCCTTGCTGAGAGAAACCATGAGCTACAAATCTAGCTTTGTATTTTTCTATGCTGCCATCTACTGCATGCTTGGTCTTGACGATCTACTTGGAGTTGACCACAGACTTCTCTTTCGGTCTTGGCACAATTTCCCATACTTCATTTTTCATTATTGAGACATATTCTTCTACCATAGCATCTTTCCATACCTGCTTCTTGATAGCTTCCTCAAAGCTGGTAGGTTTGGACTCAAAAAATATCACTCATAAGTGCAACATATCATGAGTATCTCTAAGAAGGTTTACGTGTTCTTACTGAAGTCCTTGGGGTTTTTACTTGTTCACTGGCTTCTTTCAACAATTGTTCTACCCACTTTGGTTTTCTTTTCTTGGAGGATTCTGACTGATCTTCCACCCGTTTATGATTCTGCCCCTCAATAGGAGATTTTGTAGATCGAGGAGATGATGCTTCTTCCTCCTGATGCACAAAATCATAGATATCCCAACAAACTCAATGATCTAGAAATGCACATTTATGCTACAAATAAACACAATATTTAGAATAAAGAGCAACCACATGAGAACAAATATTTTTACCCAGCTAACTTCTTCTGGTCAAATTATTTATTTTTGAGAATAATAGTACAGGGCAGAAGATCTCTTATCTCAGATCTTGAATAATCCTCCTTAATCAGATTTCTGCAAGTACAAATCGATCCCAAGTCTCTCCAGCTGTACGGATGGAGTCCCTTCTTGTTCTTGACAGTACAAATCAATAGTGCTTTCTCTTCCGCTGTACTGATCAATCTGTATTCCTCGCTGGCTGAGTGAATCAGATGTGTTCCTCTTCTGATTGTACGGATCGGGCCGTACTACTTGTAGGCTGTTCAGATCCTACCCTTGTATGCTGAGATCTTGGCGCTAGCTCAACCTCTCCTCTTTAGTCTTGGCCCTAACTCGGCTTACCTTTAGCAGAGAACTTCTTTCCTTGACAAATCGATTCATGTCACAATAGCAATCTCAAAACATTTTTATACTTGAAGTTGATCCATGTGAAAGGATGAGAAATAATCTCAGCCATTAGATCTAGATCTTGATCAATGGCTGGGACTTCATCTCTTGATGAGACAACTTAAATGTACTTTTTGTGTTCTCACAACTTAGAGAACCTTTCTTCACTATAATATTCTAATAGTGGATACTTAGGTAAAGTGGTTATTCTTAGTCCAAAAACGAATACCCCCAAGGCATATAATGCCTCCTAATACCACTTTTTTTTTATTTATGACAAAATTACAGTTAAAAAAAATCCTGTTCTGTGGGAATTTTTTTATTGACTCAAATCATTAAAAAATTCTAAGGGGGATTTAGCGCAATTTCCATATGACTCAAAATGATGACCTAGCATGGTAATATAAACATTTAGACACTAGACTTAGATTTCCAAGCTAAGGCCTAACCATCGGTACACACTCCAGCTTTGGAGGTATTTGAGTGAAAAAACTTAGAAATTATAACTCGCCTAAAATGAATTTGAGGCAAGAAATAATTAAGAAGTGAAAAAAAACACTCTAGAGTATGTACCCATGATCAAGTCTTAGGAGGCCAAGCCTTTTACAAAATCATCATGCTAATCTCATCTTATTACAATAACAGGGGATGGAAATGCGAAAAAAAGGTGGTCAACTTGACCGGCTGGACTTCTGCACTCTGAACTTTGACCAACTGATTGTTCAATCTTTGGCAGCTCAACTGCAAGTTCATCCTAGTGCAACTTGGTGGATAACAATCATCAAATTTATAATTGTGCTGGAGTCTCCCACCATCATTAGAGATTGTATTCAAGAGTTTAAAGCCATGCATACACCTTGTAATAGGGCATATGCTTCAGCTTGATTGTTGGAGGAAATTCCTAGTCCCCAAGCATAGGTTAATTCAATTTTTCCTTTGGTATCAATGATGATCCCCCCCCAATGCCTGCCACCCCCGACGAGTTCATGATTATCTTACAAAAGTCTACACCATACGATAAAAAAATATGCGGTTGTAGCGAGTACTTATCAGTAGTTATAATCATAAACCCACTCAACTAGTCATTAGTGGCTGTAATCTCAAGAGTGATCATGAGATGGGTGTTTTTATTGCAAAGTTGTAACCAATCAGTTGATATTGATGATCAGTCAAAGCCTAAAGGAGAAGACATGTCCAAGCTGTAAAAGGTAAGAGGTGAATTATCTTAGAGATTATGTGCATTTGAATGATCTGTCTCTTTCTCCCTCCTATGCTTTGAGCGATTGAAGAATCATTGGCAACAATA
This sequence comes from Picea glauca, assembly GCA_000966675.3. Classification (NCBI taxonomy): domain Eukaryota; kingdom Viridiplantae; phylum Streptophyta; class Pinopsida; order Pinales; family Pinaceae; genus Picea; species Picea glauca. The sequence continues at coordinate 838,973 of JZKD02S1679849.1, read as the reverse complement.
TCTGTCTATCTAATATCACTGCCGTTTCCAATGATTGGTAGGGTCTAAGCATTCACAAACACATATACTGGAGTGGTTGCATCAGGAACATGCTTATAATAGTTTAATAAGGCTTCACAGTTTAACAATTGTGTCCCCCTACCCCACAGTGATGTAGAAGGATTTTCCCTGGAGTCAACTCATGTGACGTCAGTGACATATTTCAATTTTGCATTAGGTATAGAGCATACTTATTTACTCAACTTATTCAGAGAATGTAAGCTACTAAATTATATCTTGTTGAAATTTTTTAGTACTGTGATAATGTTCAATTCTACATCTTTGTTAAAATGAATAAAAACATCGCTGTCTTGAATATCTATTATTGCATTAAGCATTCAGTTTAAATTTGACTTCACATTGCTGTCTGTTGCTGTTTGACAATGATAACACAACTTTCTTTTTGTTAAGAAATAAGTGCCTCTCTGCTAGTTAATTTTGTTTTCTTCTTTCCATTTGCCTCTTTTTATCTACATGAGCAATCTTTCTTTATGAAACTTTTGTTAGAGTTCCTGTGTGATAAATGTGAAGTTTGGAAATATTGTATTTCTTCTTGCATTTATATAAAGTTTATTGATCTCTTACCATGTAATTCTTAGAAGGATCTCAAGTATTTTTGTTTTCCTCTGCAGTTGATCCTGAGCATAATCGGCCTCCTTTTTAGTGGAAAGTTGCTAGAGCCTATATGGGGTTCGAGAGAGTTCTTGAAATTTATTGCTATTGTCAACATTGTCACTTCAATCAGTGTGTTCATCACTACTATCTTTTTGTATTACATTACGTGGAAAGAGATTTTCCTGTAAGTACTTTGATTCTGTTACTGGATTTATATAACTCTACCTGGTAGTTGTTTAATAGACATTTTTCCTCCTATTCTAACTGAATCTTTTGGGATTCAGTGGAAACGTTTCTCCAAAGAATGAGCATACGTAAAATGATTTTGGCATAAAAAGACTATTTCTATATTCCTAGATCCATACTAATACAAAAGGGAGATAAATATTATGAAATAAATTCAGGAAAAATATCTTGTAATTGCCCAAATCATTGGTTAATTTATAATAAGATGCTCTGAAGTAGAGAAATATTCAAAACTTTCTTTGCTATTTTTAAGAAAATCTTGATTCTAGTCATGTGAGTGTCACATGCAGAATATGAAACAGACAGCCTTCCCATAATGCTTGTTTGGTCTCAAGCTTTTGCTGTAAATCCATCTGGAGCTAAGCATATCTTATTTGAAGAAAGATAAAGACATTTTTAAATCTATTATGAGCTTGGTCACGATCACCGATGTGGGTTGCCCATTATGCTGTCTATTTAAGGCTTAAGTTTCTATCTAGGCTCATCGTTCTGCATCCACAGTTATTGTGGACTGGTCAGCTTCAGGATCACGATCTTGGTATATTTTTTATCTTTATTCAATTAAATATGGATTATATTTAGCATAGTTTAACAATAAGTCAATAAGAGATCGATTATTTTGTCTTTATTTGTCTCAAGACTTTCATGATATATTATGTTGTTTATATATAAGAATCAAGAGATGCAACTCTTTCCAATCCGAGGGATCTATTGTTTAGGCAGATCCTCATCATATAGTTGTGATGAATTTTATAAATGTAAGACACAAGATGATTATAATGTGATGTTTTGTTTGGTACAAAATGACAATTGACGTGAATTTATACTCTTACACTCATATAATGTGGGCCCAAGTGTTGTACACAAATTTTCCTAGCTCAACACATAATGCACAGTGGAGGGATCCAAATTGACCTTAATGCAGCCACACCTGGAGCAACCCCAAGGGTAAATTGGGCTTCCATTAAATTTATCACCAACACCCCCCTATAAAGTTTAGTGGAGATACAATAAAAGATCATCACTCCACTCGAGTAAGCCATCAATTGTTTGATGAAGAAGACATCACTAGATGAAAATCCATTCCATCACTGGATTACTCAAAGAAGATCCATAGCTTGAGGAAGAACCACATGGTGGAGTTGGCATTATGCAACATCCCCCTATAAAGTTTAGTTGAGATACAATAAAAGATCATCACTCCACTCAAATAAGCCATCAGTTGTTTGATGAAGAAGACATCACTAGATGAAAATCTATTCTGTCATTAGATTACTCAAAGAAAATCCATAGCTTGAGGAAGAACCACATGGAGGAGTTGGCATTATGCTTCCAGAACTCGCCCCTTAATGCCAATGCCTTCATATTCAATAACTCAAAACGCTCCATGCAAAACTTGAGTTCCTCTTGGGCTTGTCAAAAAAAGAAACAATGGCCATAGCAAAAAACATTATTCTCCTGAGCACCTCCAATAGAGTTGTCCTTGGGGGAAAACCAAAATAAGGTAGAAACTGGTGAGCCCTTCTCTAGGATCCATTAAAAAGGGTGTGTGAGTTCTCAAACTCATTGATGTACTCCAAGGTAGTCCACCAAACCGCAACACATGTTTGTGCAAAGACCAAAGTTAGAGTCCGTGGGTGGACTTAAAAACAAATGTCCTGTGAATTTTCTNCCCAATTAATAACCTGAGGATAAAAAACCCTCGGTGAAAGGAACTCTCCCAATGAACCCATCCCAAGGTAACTGACCTAAATATAACCCATGCAGACCTATTACATTATTAACCCACGCAGGGGTGCAGAAATTCCGTTTACAAGAAGAAGTGTTGGTGGCAAAAAATGCCCTGTAGAACCAAATAATCTTTGACAAATGGGCATCTGATGATGCATCTCTTCATGGCACATGGAGTTGACCCCCTAGTTGGATAGGCGGTCAGCAAACATTACTGCTCGAATGGAGGTCTAATGAGCTACAATAGCAATGGTCTCATCATAGTCTACTCCTTGCTGAGAGAAACCATGAGCTACAAATCTAGCTTTGTATTTTTCTATGCTGCCATCTACTGCATGCTTGGTCTTGACGATCTACTTGGAGTTGACCACAGACTTCTCTTTCGGTCTTGGCACAATTTCCCATACTTCATTTTTCATTATTGAGACATATTCTTCTACCATAGCATCTTTCCATACCTGCTTCTTGATAGCTTCCTCAAAGCTGGTAGGTTTGGACTCAAAAAATATCACTCATAAGTGCAACATATCATGAGTATCTCTAAGAAGGTTTACGTGTTCTTACTGAAGTCCTTGGGGTTTTTACTTGTTCACTGGCTTCTTTCAACAATTGTTCTACCCACTTTGGTTTTCTTTTCTTGGAGGATTCTGACTGATCTTCCACCCGTTTATGATTCTGCCCCTCAATAGGAGATTTTGTAGATCGAGGAGATGATGCTTCTTCCTCCTGATGCACAAAATCATAGATATCCCAACAAACTCAATGATCTAGAAATGCACATTTATGCTACAAATAAACACAATATTTAGAATAAAGAGCAACCACATGAGAACAAATATTTTTACCCAGCTAACTTCTTCTGGTCAAATTATTTATTTTTGAGAATAATAGTACAGGGCAGAAGATCTCTTATCTCAGATCTTGAATAATCCTCCTTAATCAGATTTCTGCAAGTACAAATCGATCCCAAGTCTCTCCAGCTGTACGGATGGAGTCCCTTCTTGTTCTTGACAGTACAAATCAATAGTGCTTTCTCTTCCGCTGTACTGATCAATCTGTATTCCTCGCTGGCTGAGTGAATCAGATGTGTTCCTCTTCTGATTGTACGGATCGGGCCGTACTACTTGTAGGCTGTTCAGATCCTACCCTTGTATGCTGAGATCTTGGCGCTAGCTCAACCTCTCCTCTTTAGTCTTGGCCCTAACTCGGCTTACCTTTAGCAGAGAACTTCTTTCCTTGACAAATCGATTCATGTCACAATAGCAATCTCAAAACATTTTTATACTTGAAGTTGATCCATGTGAAAGGATGAGAAATAATCTCAGCCATTAGATCTAGATCTTGATCAATGGCTGGGACTTCATCTCTTGATGAGACAACTTAAATGTACTTTTTGTGTTCTCACAACTTAGAGAACCTTTCTTCACTATAATATTCTAATAGTGGATACTTAGGTAAAGTGGTTATTCTTAGTCCAAAAACGAATACCCCCAAGGCATATAATGCCTCCTAATACCACTTTTTTTTTATTTATGACAAAATTACAGTTAAAAAAAATCCTGTTCTGTGGGAATTTTTTTATTGACTCAAATCATTAAAAAATTCTAAGGGGGATTTAGCGCAATTTCCATATGACTCAAAATGATGACCTAGCATGGTAATATAAACATTTAGACACTAGACTTAGATTTCCAAGCTAAGGCCTAACCATCGGTACACACTCCAGCTTTGGAGGTATTTGAGTGAAAAAACTTAGAAATTATAACTCGCCTAAAATGAATTTGAGGCAAGAAATAATTAAGAAGTGAAAAAAAACACTCTAGAGTATGTACCCATGATCAAGTCTTAGGAGGCCAAGCCTTTTACAAAATCATCATGCTAATCTCATCTTATTACAATAACAGGGGATGGAAATGCGAAAAAAAGGTGGTCAACTTGACCGGCTGGACTTCTGCACTCTGAACTTTGACCAACTGATTGTTCAATCTTTGGCAGCTCAACTGCAAGTTCATCCTAGTGCAACTTGGTGGATAACAATCATCAAATTTATAATTGTGCTGGAGTCTCCCACCATCATTAGAGATTGTATTCAAGAGTTTAAAGCCATGCATACACCTTGTAATAGGGCATATGCTTCAGCTTGATTGTTGGAGGAAATTCCTAGTCCCCAAGCATAGGTTAATTCAATTTTTCCTTTGGTATCAATGATGATCCCCCCCCAATGCCTGCCACCCCCGACGAGTTCATGATTATCTTACAAAAGTCTACACCATACGATAAAAAAATATGCGGTTGTAGCGAGTACTTATCAGTAGTTATAATCATAAACCCACTCAACTAGTCATTAGTGGCTGTAATCTCAAGAGTGATCATGAGATGGGTGTTTTTATTGCAAAGTTGTAACCAATCAGTTGATATTGATGATCAGTCAAAGCCTAAAGGAGAAGACATGTCCAAGCTGTAAAAGGTAAGAGGTGAATTATCTTAGAGATTATGTGCATTTGAATGATCTGTCTCTTTCTCCCTCCTATGCTTTGAGCGATTGAAGAATCATTGGCAACAATATCTGTCTATCTAATATCACTGCCGTTTCCAATGATTGGTAGGGTCTAAGCATTCACAAACACATATACTGGAGTGGTTGCATCAGGAACATGCTTATAATAGTTTAATAAGGCTTCACAGTTTAACAATTGTGTCCCCCTACCCCACAGTGATGTAGAAGGATTTTCCCTGGAGTCAACTCATGTGACGTCAGTGACATATTTCAATTTTGCATTAGGTATAGAGCATACTTATTTACTCAACTTATTCAGAGAATGTAAGCTACTAAATTATATCTTGTTGAAATTTTTTAGTACTGTGATAATGTTCAATTCTACATCTTTGTTAAAATGAATAAAAACATCGCTGTCTTGAATATCTATTATTGCATTAAGCATTCAGTTTAAATTTGACTTCACATTGCTGTCTGTTGCTGTTTGACAATGATAACACAACTTTCTTTTTGTTAAGAAATAAGTGCCTCTCTGCTAGTTAATTTTGTTTTCTTCTTTCCATTTGCCTCTTTTTATCTACATGAGCAATCTTTCTTTATGAAACTTTTGTTAGAGTTCCTGTGTGATAAATGTGAAGTTTGGAAATATTGTATTTCTTCTTGCATTTATATAAAGTTTATTGATCTCTTACCATGTAATTCTTAGAAGGATCTCAAGTATTTTTGTTTTCCTCTGCAGTTGATCCTGAGCATAATCGGCCTCCTTTTTAGTGGAAAGTTGCTAGAGCCTATATGGGGTTCGAGAGAGTTCTTGAAATTTATTGCTATTGTCAACATTGTCACTTCAATCAGTGTGTTCATCACTACTATCTTTTTGTATTACATTACGTGGAAAGAGATTTTCCTGTAAGTACTTTGATTCTGTTACTGGATTTATATAACTCTACCTGGTAGTTGTTTAATAGACATTTTTCCTCCTATTCTAACTGAATCTTTTGGGATTCAGTGGAAACGTTTCTCCAAAGAATGAGCATACGTAAAATGATTTTGGCATAAAAAGACTATTTCTATATTCCTAGATCCATACTAATACAAAAGGGAGATAAATATTATGAAATAAATTCAGGAAAAATATCTTGTAATTGCCCAAATCATTGGTTAATTTATAATAAGATGCTCTGAAGTAGAGAAATATTCAAAACTTTCTTTGCTATTTTTAAGAAAATCTTGATTCTAGTCATGTGAGTGTCACATGCAGAATATGAAACAGACAGCCTTCCCATAATGCTTGTTTGGTCTCAAGCTTTTGCTGTAAATCCATCTGGAGCTAAGCATATCTTATTTGAAGAAAGATAAAGACATTTTTAAATCTATTATGAGCTTGGTCACGATCACCGATGTGGGTTGCCCATTATGCTGTCTATTTAAGGCTTAAGTTTCTATCTAGGCTCATCGTTCTGCATCCACAGTTATTGTGGACTGGTCAGCTTCAGGATCACGATCTTGGTATATTTTTTATCTTTATTCAATTAAATATGGATTATATTTAGCATAGTTTAACAATAAGTCAATAAGAGATCGATTATTTTGTCTTTATTTGTCTCAAGACTTTCATGATATATTATGTTGTTTATATATAAGAATCAAGAGATGCAACTCTTTCCAATCCGAGGGATCTATTGTTTAGGCAGATCCTCATCATATAGTTGTGATGAATTTTATAAATGTAAGACACAAGATGATTATAATGTGATGTTTTGTTTGGTACAAAATGACAATTGACGTGAATTTATACTCTTACACTCATATAATGTGGGCCCAAGTGTTGTACACAAATTTTCCTAGCTCAACACATAATGCACAGTGGAGGGATCCAAATTGACCTTAATGCAGCCACACCTGGAGCAACCCCAAGGGTAAATTGGGCTTCCATTAAATTTATCACCAACACCCCCCTATAAAGTTTAGTGGAGATACAATAAAAGATCATCACTCCACTCGAGTAAGCCATCAATTGTTTGATGAAGAAGACATCACTAGATGAAAATCCATTCCATCACTGGATTACTCAAAGAAGATCCATAGCTTGAGGAAGAACCACATGGTGGAGTTGGCATTATGCAACATCCCCCTATAAAGTTTAGTTGAGATACAATAAAAGATCATCACTCCACTCAAATAAGCCATCAGTTGTTTGATGAAGAAGACATCACTAGATGAAAATCTATTCCGTCATTAGATTACTCAAAGAAAATCCATAGCTTGAGGAAGAACCACATGGAGGAGTTGGCATTATGCTTCCAGAACTCGCCCCTTAATGCCAATGCCTTCATATCCAATAACTCAAAATGCTCCATGCAAAACTTGAGTTCCTCTTGGGCTTGTCAAAAAAAGAAACAATGGCCATAGCAAAAAACATTATCCTCCTGAGCACCTCCAATAGAGTTGTCCTTGGGGGAAAACCAAAATAAGGTAGAAACTGGTGAGCCCTTCTCTAGGATCCATTAAAAAGGGTGTGTGAGTCCTCAAACTCATTGATGTACTCCAAGGTAGTCCACCAAACCGCAACACATGTTTGTGCAAAGACCAAAGTTAGAGTCCGTGGGTGGACTTAAAAACAAATGTCCTGTGAATTTTCTTTAAACCCAGTTCATTAACCAATTAAATTTCACTTGTAACTGATTATACCAGGTTTTCTTTCACAAATAAATAATGCACAACAGAAATTAAATAACTAGGAATATAAAGTAGAAGATAACAGCAATCAAATCAGTTGTACACAATGATTTTTGGACAAATAGTCCCTGGAAAAACCCTGGAGGCAAAACCAATGCAGCAGATTTGGAGATTTTTATTCTTCAGCAGGAAAATTTATAGATCTTACAGAAAATAAACCTCCACAAAAGAATGAGCCAAACCTCAGCTAAATGCCTCCAAGATGAAGTATGACCCTTCTCTCAACCTCTGGAACCCCTGTGCATCAGCGAAACCCAACACAGAAACCTCTGTGTGCGCCGTACGGCCTCTGCATGTGCCCTGCGTCACCCTGCACGACTCCTCTGCATGGCTGTTAGATGGGGCCTCTGCTTGATCCTGGATATTGGCTGATTCTTGGCTGGAAGTCCTCCTCTCTCTCCATGCAAAACCCTCTTCTCTCAAATCTCAGATCGATGCTCCTTCAATCGATCTCTCTCATGCATAATGCGCCCTCCTAGCCAAGTCGATTTCCCTTATACTCTAATGAGCAAGTGAAAACCTAATCTCATAAGGATGAAGGGATAAGATTAACTCTCCCTCACTTTCCAAGATGGATGGCTAAGATTAAAACATCCATCACTTAAATTATTTTCACTTTAACCTTCGAAAAAGTGCTCAATAAAGTCAACTGAAGAATATAGCACATCAACAGTCTTTTTCCTAAGTTAGACTTTAGGAAAAGTTAAATACTCAACTTGACCTTGTTTCATTGCTCCCCACCATGCTAGGACGCTGCAATCTAGTGGAAGACCTTCCTTGCTATATTCTCAACACTCCCTCTTAGCGAGGAAAGGATTCTATCTCAACCCCATCCAATCCCTGAACTTCATGAACTTTTGTCTGCTCAGTGCCTTTGTAAATATATCTGTCATTTGCTCATTAGTCTGTATGTAATCAAGCCTCACAACTCCTCTCTGTACACAATCTCGGATGACGTGATACCTGATGTCGATGTGCTTGCTATGATCATGAAACACCGGATTCTCAAAGAGCTTGATGCAACTCTGATTATCACAGTGAATCACTGTAGCCTCTATCTCCTATCCAAACAATCCCAAGAGTAGCTTCCTCAGTCACAATGCCTCACATGTATTCCAGCTCAATAGAGCTCAATGCCACTAAACGTTGCTTCTTGCTGAACCAAAAAATGATGCCTGATCCAATGCTGAAACAACAACCTGAAGTACTCTTCTTGTCCTCTGCACACCTTGCCCAGTCAACATCTGTAAAGCCTGCTAACCTCACTCCACCACTACGCTCATATAACAACCAGTACTCCACTGTACCTCTGAGGTAGCGAAGCACATGCTTCACAACAATCCAATGTACTCTCCGAGGGTCCACCATGAACTGAGTCAAGGAGTTTACTGCAACGTTGATATTTGGTCGAGTGTTTACTAGATACATGAGCGATCCAATCAACTGACGATAGATAGTGGTGTCAACTGTCTTTGAATCTGATGCATCAATCTTCCTCCGGTTCGTGACTAGAGGCACGGACATGGGCCTACAATCTTCCATCCCGAACCTACACAAGATCTCCATTATATACTTCCCCTATCCCAAGAAGAAGCACCCATCCTGCTGCTAGGCCTCTAGACCAAGGAAGTAATGCATCAACCCAAGGTCTTTCATCTCAAACTCAACTGCAAGATTCATCTTGCAGCTTGCTATCAACTGCTCGTCCCCTGTCAAAAAAAAGGTCATCTATGTACAACACCAGTATGAGAGGTGCTTCCCTTGTAAGAAAATACAAGTTTGGGTCCGCCTCGCTCTGCTGGAAACCCATCTCCCTCAAGTAGCTGTTTATCCTTGAGTACCATGTCCGAGGTGCCTGCTTGAGCCCTTACAAGGCTCTCCTCAATCTGCAAACATGTGTCTCCCTATCACCGACCTCGAATCCCTCTGGTTGCTCAACATACACCTCCTCAACAACTCCATTGAGAAAGGCGGTCTTCACGTCCATCTAAAGAACGC
>JZKD02S1679849.1:817840-829101 GCA_000966675.3 Picea glauca | reverse complement strand
ACGTCACTTTCCCTAGAGAGGTGTGCCCCCCTTCTAGAAAGTCTCCAAAAAGTAAAAAAATAATAAAAAAATTAATGGGAGACTTATTCTATCCCTTGGTGCGCCTCCCTAGACCTTACAACTCATCATTTGACTTGTCAAAGCCTTGCCAACTCACTCCAACTCATTGCCACTTCATCCATCGATGCCAAAACCCTAGAGTTGCCCCCCCTTCTTGAGATTCTCACTTTGACTTGGGTTTTGACACTTGGCTCTCATCCAAGAGGGGTAACTTTGCCTTCCAAAGTATAAATAAAGTCCCTCACTCTTCCTCACCATCTCTTGAGCTATTGTTATACTACCATTTTTTTGCTTCATCCCTCTCTCATCTCCCATTCTTGTTTTCATTCATCTTTGCTCTATTTTGGAGAGGAGCTTGTAGCAATTAGTTGCTGCACCCTCCTCATTTGGTTAATAAGGAAGAGTTTTGGAGGATCTTGGTATAGTTGAGATTTTGTCTTGGTGCACATGCTTTGGAGGTGATCTTGTTCTTTGTGTTTTTCTTATTTGAGATCTAGAGTAAATATCTAAAGCAAATTAGTTTGTTTGGATAGATCATACAATAGTGTAGTTGTAGATCTACTTTGAGTAGGATAGTAAGTAGTGCAAATTAGTTTGTATTACTTGTTTATCTTATCAACTATTTGCTCTCATCTCACATTGGTTTCACAAGTTGCAGGTTGCTTCAAGGGTTTGTAAGGTTGTCTTCAAGTTGGAAGCTCTCCTTCATAACCTAACTCAAACTCCTCTCTTTCTTCTTTCCTAGATCTATTTTTTGTTCATTCCATATCAGATTTGGTTTGCGAACACTCTTAGATAGGTCAATAAATAAATATTATTTTTTGAAATTTTTATGTAGAAATTTTTTGTTGAAAAACATAAATTTTCTTAACTTTTCTGTGTGTTTTGCAGCATTTTCAACAAGCAATAGCTTGCTGGTTTTTGTAGGTTCTCGCCAGGTTAAGGGTATATGCTGCCCATTTTCAGTCACAAAACACACAAAGGACCCCTCCTTTGATTGGGTAACAATTCCCAATTCTAAGCATTGTAGCAAGGCCAAAGGGGGTCCCCAAGTGGCTTGCATTCTCTTTTAATTTTCTGTTATTGTTTTTCTTTCATTCTTTGCCCCACTTGTCATTAGGACAAGGTTGTGTGGCTAGGTTGCTCTAGTTTAGCCATTTTATTTTCCAACCCCCTTTGGCACAAAATAGGAAGGCTTGCCTCCACCTTGTGCCATTGTGAGTGGTTTGTATTTAGGTTTTTCCTTTCAAGTTTTTCTTTCATTCTTTAGTTGCCTACACTTTGGATGTGCAGTTGGCATAGCCAACCCCCAAAATCGTAATGCTAGCTTAGTTATCTATTTCTAATGTGTTGTGCTAAATGGATTAAAATCATCTAGAAGTAGATCTCACACCACTAATGCTAGCTTAAGCCTATGGAGGCATAGGATCTATCTCATGCTTTAAATTTCCTTTCATTTTGCAAGTTCTATCTTTCAAGCATTTATCTTTTGGAAAATATTCATGGGCATGTTATAATGGTTTAAGGCAACCTAGTTATTTTTCATTGCAATCTATTGTTAAGTTTCTTTCCATGCTTTTCAAGTAACAATCTTATGGTTTAGATCTTCATTTCTTGCAAGTTTAATATTTCGGTTTTGGCTTTATTTCACACTTTTTGGGCAAACAAATCTCACTTTTACACATTTATAGACTAAAATTAACTTAGTCCATAGGCCTAATAATCAACTAGACTTAATAGGGCACCTCTACTGACCCAACTTTTCCATTTAAACGAGGACTAGAGGAAGCAACATAAGGTGGTAGGTTGGGGACGGTCTCGTGGCGCTCAACGTCCTTTCTGGGAGTACTCTTTTCCCTTGGGCTGACCTGTGGAGCTAGGGTAGGCCTTGTTGCCATACTTCTTGAGCACCTARCAGTTACTTGGTACAAGCGGGGGGAGTATTGGGTTGACACTTACCTARGAGTCACTCTTAACTTAACAAYTTAATCAACTCCTTAATCCACTATACAACTTTGGGCATCAACTTGGTATATCTTTTGTGGTTGACACTTAACTAATCTTGCAAGCAACTTTCATTTCACGCTTACTTTTCATGCAAGTTTAATTTATGTGTTGTGTATTAATTATTTAAGTGGTCATAGTTGTGCTTTTGGATACTTTCCCTTCAAGCTTTTCTTTTTCAGTTAATTGGTGTTCATATCTTGGGTTTGGTCCCTCAAGAAGTTGCGCATCCTTTGGAGGCACTCTCTTGTTGGATCTTGTGTAAACTTGTTTGCCATTGAAAACAGTCACATAAAGTAGTGCATCCCTTTGGGAGACACTCTATTGTTGAGCATGCTAGGCTTGATGTGTTGGTAAATGTTTCCCTTTGAGTATCTTTAATTTCCTGCACATACAAGTAAATTCAGTTAGTGCTTTTGTAAATCATTGTATATTGATTATAGTAGTATCTTCTATTCATCTTGTATTTAGTTGTAACCCATTGTATCTAATCTTGTTGTAAAGTAGCTTATTTATTTGTAATCTTTGTAATTTTGTGTAATCTAAAACCCTCACACCTTAGTTGACCCCTTGCACAATCTTAGGCACTAGTCTTAGTTGTCCTAGGAAAAGGCTTGCTTGTCATTTCTAATTGTTGCACATTGCATTGCTGCCTTTGCATCATAGGTTAGATCTTTCCCCCAACCTTGTAACTAATTAAAACCAAGTCCTAGAACTTAACATTTAATCTCATTTAGTAACTAGGGTCTACCCCCCTTGACTTCCCTAGGAGTAAGCCTRGACGGAAGAGGTTCAAGTCAAAGTGACAGCGTGGGCTTTGAACCTAGGCATTGTGCCTCCAAGGACATACTAAGTGAGCAGGACTTAGCTCACGTTTGCAAGCGTGTATAACGACRACAACACCTCCCATACATCATTCTTCATAATGGAGGCATATTCCTCCATCATGGCCACCTGAATCCTGCCACACTCCATGYTRTATAGCCTGATCATAAGTGGAAGGTTCTGCATCAATAAGTTGTGTCATCAATGCCATGTACCCCAAGGCTATCTGGTGGTTTACTTCGTCTGAAGTCTCTCTCTGGAAGCCCTCCCAGTCTAGAATCACTGATTGTGGACTTATATGATTTAGGCCGTGGCCTAGTATTTTTCTCCTGTGGAACTACATCACTCTCCTCTTCCTCCTCATCATCTCGCTCCTGATGATCCTGTCCAACAGTCTCCCTCTCAACACCTGTACCTGTACTAGTACACTGTGTCTGGCTTTGTGATCCGGTGCTCTGACTCTATGCCTCCTCAGGCTTGACTCGCGAATCCTGTCCTTGCAAGTCTCTAGACCTCCTCAATGCATGCTCCTCCTTGAATTGTACATGCCTACACACAACGATCTTTCTGCGTGCTGACACAAAGATCCTATAGGCTTTGGAGGCCTTGCTATATCCAACAAGCAACCCCTTATTCACTGTGGGTTCCAACTTTGTCTTCTTCTCCGAAGGGACATGATAGTAACATACGTTGCCCCAGTTGCGAAGATGACTCACATCTGGTTTGGTACTTGTAAATACCTCCTTAGGTGTCAACTTCCCCAAAACTATGTGGGGACTCCTGTTCTGAATATAAACAACCGTACGACTAGCCTCTGCCCACAAAAACAGTGGCAAACCTTGATCATGTATCATCGCCCGTGCTGCTCCAACTATAGTCTTGTTCTTTCTCTCGGCCACTTCATTCTGCTGAGAATTGTAAGGAACAGTGAGTTCCTTCTTAATCCCTGCTGCTGCGCAATAATCCTCAAACTCCTTGGAGGTATACTCACCCTCGTTGTCGGATCTCAACACCCGAATCTTCCTGCCAGTCTGGTTCTCAACTAGAGCTCTAGACTACTAAAATCTGTTGAAGACTTCATCCTTAGCCTTCAGGAAGTATATCCAGGTTTTCTTGAAGTAGTCATCAATGAATAGAACAAAATATTTGAAGCCACTCACTGACTCCACGCTCATCAGACCACATATGTCAGAATGTATCAAGACCAATACTCCCTTGGACCTTTGCTCGCTCGGTGGAAATGGTCTTCGGGCATACTTACCCATTGCACATCCCTTGCAAGGATCATGTCTCTCCGCTGTGAACTTAGGCAACCCTGTGACTGCCTGTCTTAAGTGCCCCAACACACCAAAATGTATGTGCGCCATCCTCCTGTGCGACAGCTCTCCCATGTCTATGGTTGTGCTGACTAATGCTCTCCCTAGCTGAAACTGAAGCTTGTACACCTTCTCTTCTCAAACCCCAATCATCCTGTCCATCTTCTCACTTGATCCTGCTGGCATGACAAACACCCTTCCCTTACGGAAGATGACCTCATACCCTTTATCTTAAAGAGTAGAGACCACGATTGTTTGTCAACCCCAGAATATATAGTACGTCAGCAAACCGTAGTGGCTTACCAGACTCCCTCTGAAATGAAACTGTACCAACCCCTTGCGCCTTGTAGTGTCTGTCATCTCCTAGCTCTATAATTAGATTCATGCCTCCCTCTTGTAGCCTAGTGAAAAACCCCTTGTGCCCTGTCATATGACAAGATGTTCCGTTGTCCACAAACCACATGTCTGAGACTGCTGCGCTAGACATACAAGCTATGAAACATAAATCCTCCTTGAAGCTCTTGGCAAACTCATCCATTGCTGCTGAAGCTACCATCTGTGGTTGGTTCTTCTTCTTCTTCTCTGGACACTGTGAGGCAAAGTGTCCCATCTTGTGACACTGGAAACATTTGACTTTTGAAAAGTCAATGTTCTTCTTTCCACCCTTCTTTTTCTTCTTCTTTCCCTTTTCTTTGCTCGCAAGAGCCAAGTCTTCTTCATCCATAATCTGTGGTGAAGATGAAGATCCACTAGACTGACCAAGTATGATCTACTCTTGCACAAAATCCTCTCATAACCGCTACCAATCGGGGAGTTTCTCCCGAGCTACAACTCCATGCATGAACACATCCCATGACTTCGAAAATCCATTCAATGCCACACGTACCAACTCTAACTCTTTAGTTTTCTCACCTACTGTGCCTAGCTCATCCTTGATTTGTGTAAGTCGAGTAAGGTAGTGAACCACACCTTCCCCTTTAGCCATCTTGGTACTTCTCAGTCTTTCCCGAAGCACCATCACCCTGTTTTCATTTTTACTCTGGTAAAGATCATTCAAGGAAGCCCACATCTCTTTAGCAGAATTTTTCCCTGTGAGGTGAGGGATTATGTGATCTTTTACCCCGTCAAGTAGTATGCTTTTGGCTTTAGCCTCACTCTTCTTCTAGGTCACCAATGCAGCTGCATCTGTGGGAGCTGCAGCCTTATCATCAACATGATCAAGGACATCATTGACATCCAAAACCATAGTGACCCTTTCCTTCTAGGTGACAGTTTTGGGCAAAGTTTTGGGCACCCTGAAGCCTATCATCCATTCTCAAGGTCATGGCCATTTCTGACAATGATTCTGTGCTGCAGATTTGAACTTCTGTGTTGTAGATCTGAACTTCTGTATTGCAGATCTGAACTTCTGTGCTTTAGATTTGAACTTCTGTGCTGTAGATCTGAACTTCCGTGTTGCAGATCTAAACTTATCTGCTGCAGATTTGAACTTCTGTATTGCAGATCTGAACTTATCTGCTGTAGATCTGAAATTCTATGTTCCAGATCTGAAGTTATCTGCTACAGATCTAAACTTTTGTGTTGCAGATATGAAGTTATCTGCTGCAGATCTGAACTTTTGTGTTGCAGATTTGAACTTATCTGCTATAGATCTGGATTTATCTGCTGCAGATCTGAATGTGATACTACTTCTTCAACAATGCTTCTCTGATACCATGTGAATTTTCTTCGAACCCAGTTCACCAAAATCAATTAATTTTTCTGTTAATTGATTCTGCCAAGTTTTCTTCACAAATAAATAGTACACTATAGAAAATAATAACTAGGAACTTAACAGTAAAAGATAACAACAATCACATCATATGTACACAAGTAATTTTTGGACAATTCATCCCTGGAAAAACCTCGGAGGGAAAACCAGTGCAACAGATTTGGATTTTATTATTATAGAGTAGGAAAATATAGAGATCTCTTACAATAAAATCAGCCCAGCCAAATACAAAACCTCCTCAACAAATGTACAGTCCCCTTCTGCAAATTCTCCTGATCAGATCTTTGCAGGAAGATACCTCTTCAATGTTGAAGACGTGTGCCAATTTCAATGTAGAAGCCTCCTCTGTCTCCCTGCAAAATCTGTCTCCAAACCCTCAAGCAATTCTCCTCTTTCTCTCTTCAGAAAATCGCCTCTCTTGTGCATAATGCACCCCTCTCCAAGTTGATCTCCTTTTTTACTCAATGAGCAAGTGAGAAACCCTATCTTCAAAAGGATGGAGGGCCAAGATTGATCCTCACACACCTTATGAGATCAATGGTGAATATTAAAAGACCACAACTTAAATTATTTCTCACTTTAACTTTATAAAAAGTACTCATGAAGTCAACATTAAAATATAACCCATTCAATGTACTTTTTCCCAAGTACCCCTCTCCAAGTTGATCTCCTTTTTTACTCAATGAGCAAGTGAGAAACCCTATCTCCAAAAGGATAGAGGTTCAAGATTGATCCTCACACACCTTATGAGATCAATGGTCAATATTAAAAGACCACAACTTAAATTATTTCTCACTTTAACTTTATAAAAAGTACTCATTAAGTCAACATTAAAATATAAACCATTTAATGTATTGTTTCCTAAGTATAACTTTAAGAAAAAGATTAACCCATCAACTTGGATAAGTTTCATTGTCCTCCATGCTAGGACGCCATGCATGGTGAAGACCTTCCTTGCTATCCAATCTCAGGACTCTCTCTTAGCGAGGAATTGATTCTGTCTCAACCCCATCTGATCTCTGAACTTTTCAAACTTCTGTATGTTTAGTGCCTTGGTGAAAATATTTGCCATCTGCTCATCAGTCTGTATGTAATCAAGCCTCATGGCTCCTCTCTGTACACAATCCCGGATGAAGTGATACCTGATATCGATGTGCTTGCTACGATCACAAAACATCGGATTCTCAGAGAGCTTGATGCAACTCTGATTGTCATAGTGAATCACAGTAGCTTCTAGCTCCTGCTTGAACAATCCCAAGAGTAGCTTTCTAAGCAATAGTGCCTCACATGTTGCCAAGCTAGCAACCATGTGCTCTGCCTTAGCAGAGCTTAATGCCACTGATTCTTGCTTCATGCTTAACCAGGAAATGATCCTCGATCCAATGCTGAAACAACAATCCGAAGTACTCTTTCTGTCCTCTGCACATCTTGGCCAATCAACATCTGTAAAGCCTGCCAATCTCACTCCACCACTACACTCATATAACAACCTGTACTTCACTGTACCTCTAAGGTAGCGAAGCACATGCTTCACAACTATCGAATGTACTCTTCAAGGGTCCACCATGAACTGACTCAAAGAGTTTACTGCAAAGCTGATATTTGGCCGAGTATTGACCAGATACATGAGCGATCCAATCAATCGATGATAGACAATGGGGTCTACTGTGTTTGAATCTGATGAATCAACCTTCCTCCAGTCAACCTTCCTCCAGTTTGGGACTAGAGGCGTGGACATGGGCCTACTATCTGTCATCCTGAACCTATGCAAGATCTCTATTGTATACTTCCCCTGTCCCAAGAAGAAGTGCCCATCCTGCTGCGAGACATCCAGACCAAGGAAGTAATGCATCAACCCAATGTCTTTCATCTCAAACTTAGCTGCAAGATTGGCCTTGCAATCTGCTATCAGCTTCTCATCTTCTGTTAGAAATAGGTCATCTGCATATAACACCAGTATGAGAGGTACCTCTCTTGCAAGAATATACAGGTTTGGATCAACCTCGCTCTGTTGGAAACCCATCTCCCTCAAGTAGATTTTTATCTTCAAGTACCATGTCTGAGGTGCTTGCTTGAGCCCATACAAGGCTCTCCTCAGTCTACACACATGCGTTTCTCTGTTGCCTACCTCAAATCCCTCTTGCTGCTCAATATATACCTCTTCCTCAACAACTCCATTAAGGAAAGCGGTCTTCACGTCCATCTGGTGAATGCGCCAGCCCTTTTTTGCTGCCAACGATATGATTGCTCGGATCGAGGAATACCTGGCCACTGGGGCAAAAGTCTTTTCATAGTCAACTCCCTCTTGCTATGAAAACCCCTTGGCCATGAAGCGGGATTTGTACTTTTCCACGCTTCCATCTGCTGCATGCTTGACCTTGTAGATCCACTTAGATCCAACCACCTTCTTTCCTTCTGGCCTGGGCACCACCTCCCTTACATCATTCTTCATAATGGAGGCATATTCCTCCATCATGGCCTCCTGCCACACATGCTGTGCAACCTACTCACAAGTGGAAGGTTCTGCATCAATAAGTTGTGTCATCAATGCCATGTACCCAAGTCTATCTGGTGGTTTACTTCGTTTGAAGTCTCTCTCTGGAAGCCCTGCCAGTCTAGAATCACTGACCGTGGACTTATACGACTTAGGCCGTGGCCTAGTATTTTGTTAATGTGGAACTACATCACGCTCCTCTTCCTCCTCATCATCTCGCTCCTGATGATCATGTTCGACAGTCTCCCTCTCAACACCTGTACCTGTACTAGTACCCTGTGTCTGACTTTGTGATCCAGTGCTCTGACTCTGTGCCTCCTCAGGCTTGACTCACGAATCCTGTCCCTGTTGGTCCTGTACCTACAAGTCTCTAGACCTCCTTAATGCACACTCCTCCTTGAACTGTACATGCCTACACACAATGATCTTTCTGCGTGCTGGCACAAAGATCCTATAGGCTTTGGAAGCCTTGCTATATCCAACAAGCAATCCCTTATCCGCTGTGGGTTCCAACTTTGTCCTCTTCTTCGAAGGGACATGACAGTACCATACGCTGCCCAAGATGCGAAGTTGACTCACATCTGGTTTGGTACTTGTAAATACCTCCTCAGGTGTCATCTTCGCCAAAACTGTGTGGGGACTCTTGTTCTGAATATAAACAACCGTGCGACTAGCCTTTGCCCATAAAAACAGTGGCAAACCCTGATCATGTATCATCGCCCGTGCTATTCCAACTATAGTCCTGTTCTTCCTCTCTGCCACTTCATTTTGCTGAGGATTGTAAGGAACAATGAGTTCCTTTTTAATCCCTGCTGCTGTGCAATAATCCTCAAATGCCTTGGAGGTATGCTCACCCCCGTTGTCGGATCTCAACACCCAAATCTTCCTTCCAGTCTGGTTCTCAACCAGAGCTCTGGACTCCTGAAATTTGTCGAAGACTTCATCCTTAGCCTTCAGGAAGTATATCCGGGTTTTCTTGGAGTACTCATCAATGAATAGAACAAAATATTTAAAGCCACTCACTGAGTCCACGCTCATCGAACCACATACGTCAGAATGTATCAAGACCAATGCTCCCTTGGACCTTTGCTTGGTCGGTGGAAATGGTCTTCGGGCATACTTACCCATTGCACATCCCTTGCAAGGATCATGTCTCTCTGCTGTGAACTTAGGCAACCCTGTGATTGCCTGTCTTAAGTGCCCCAACGCACCAAAGTGTATGTGCACTATCCTCCTGTGCCACAACTCTCCCATGTCTGCGGTTGTACTGACTAATGATCTCCCTGGCTGAAACTGAAGCTTGTACACCTTCTTTTCTCAAACCCCAATCATCCTGTCCATCTTCTCGCTTGAGCTTGTTGGCATGACGAACACCTTTCCCTTGCGGAAGCTGACCTCATACCCTTTATCCTCGACCGAGATTCTTTATCAACCCTGTAACATATAGTACGTCAACAAACTGGAGTGGTTTATCGGACTCCCTCTGAAACGAAACTGTACCAACCCCTTGTGCCTGTCATCTCCGAGCTCTATAACCAGATTCACACCTCCCTCTTGTAGCCTAGTGAAAAACTCCTTGCGCCCTGTCATATGACAAGATGCTTCGCTGTCCACAAACCACATGTCTAAGACTGCTGTGCTAGACATACAAGCTATGAAGCATAAATCCTCCTTGAAGCTTTTGGCAAACTCATTCACTGTTGTTGAAGCTACCATTTGCGGTTGGTTCTTCTTCTTCTTCTCTAGACACTGTGAGGCAAAGTGTCCCATCTTGTGACACTGGAAACATTTGACTTTTGAAAAGTCAATGTTCTTCTTTCCACCCTTCTTTTTCTTCTGCTTTCCCTTGCCTTTGCTCGCAAGAGCCAAGACTTCTTCATCCACAATCTGTGGTGAAGATGAAGATCCACTAGACTGACCAAGTATGATCTACTGTTGCACAAAATCGTCTCATAACCGCTGCCAATCAGGGAGTTTCTTCTGAGCTACAACTCCACGTATGAACACATCCCATGACTTCGAAAATCCATTTAGTGCCGCATGTACCAACTCTGACTCTTCAATTTTCTCACCTACTGCGCCTAGCTCATCCCAGATCTGTGTAAGTTGAGTAAGGTAGTGAACCACACCTTCCCCTTTAGCCATCTTGGTACTTCTCAGTCTTTCCTGAAGCACCATCACCCTGTTTTCATTTTTACTCTGGTAAAGGTCATTCGAGGAAGCCCATATCTCCTTAGCGGACTTTTTCGGTGTGAGGTGAGGGATTATGTGATTCTTTACTCCATCAAGGAGTATGCTCTTGGCTTTAGCCTCACCCTTCTTCTAGGTCACTATTGCTGCTGCATTTGTGTGAGCTGTAGCCTTATCATCAACGTGATCAACGACATCATTGACATCCAAAACCATAGTGACCCTTTCCTTCGAGCTGACAAAGTTTTGAGCACCGTGAAGCCTATCTTCCATTCTCAAGGTCATGGCCATTTTTGAAAATGATTCTGTGTTGCAGATTTGAACTTCTGTGTTGTAGATCTGAACTTCTGTGCTGTAGATCTGAACTTCTGTGCTGCAGATCTAAACTTCTGTGTTTCAGATCTAGACTTATTTGCTGCAGATCTGAACTTCTGTATTGCAGATCTGAACTTCTGTGTTGTAGATCTGAACTTATCAGCTGCAGATCTAAACTTATGTGTTCCAGATCTGAACTTATTTGCTGCAGATATGAACTTCTGTGTTGCAGATTTGTACTTATCTGCTACAGATCTAAGCTCATTTGTTACAGATCTGAACTTAT